>JAUZST010048966.1:0-24356 GCA_034779995.1 Parotocinclus haroldoi | reverse complement strand
GTTGGTTGTGTTTTTTTTTTTTTTTTTTTTTTTTTTGGAGGCACCGACATAATTAACAGACCGCATTTATTACACTTATCACTTTTTCATCTTGCTTGCTGGACCGTTGCCAGACTGATACATCTGTGATGCTAAATAGTCGTTTTATTAGGTACTGTTAAAGCAGAAGCAGCATGTGCCACGTGACAGCGCGCGAGTTTATACATGTAAAGGAATCCCCTGTCGCACAGTGATGAGCAAAGCGTACCAGTGTCTGAAGTCCTTAAACAGTATGCAGGGAATAACGGACCGTTTTGGATACTGCCTAAAAATGTGCCCTTCCTCTAAAAAGAAATATTTGTTAAAAAGAAATCAGCACTATGCTTTTTTTTTTTTTAAACAGCTGCGGCAGTGATGTATGACAAACCGAACGCAGATGGAGGCATCATCCTGTTCCCCTCCAAATTTATGCAAGTAGATGCTTATTTTAAAAAAAAGAACATTTTTAAATAAACGGCACATGGCGACAAAACGTGTCGTCAATTATTTCGGCCACTTAAACTGGTTACAATGAAAAACAATTCAAATGAACATTGTTTTCTTTAACGTCGTCGTCCAAATTAGGCAGCTGTACTTACGGGATGTGTCCCAAATGGTCCCCAACCTGTATTAGCTTGCGCACGGTCTCAAATGAAAGTATCTCTAAATATACTGCGTTATAAATGTTCATTAAAATTCAAATGAAATGACTGAATTGCTCCAAAACAACTGCATTCTGTGTCACGCTTGAATTGGCAACTTGTCTGGCTTTGTGGTGCAATTTTAAAAGAAAACACTATTTTAAAGCAAATAAATAAATAAAACAGTAATCGCCCGACGCGCTTATAATACAACAGGAGCCGAAAGTCTGAGGCCACCAATGAAGTTGATTATGCGTTTTCTCACTTTTAAAACAACCTTTTTCGTTACAAACCACAGAATCGGTTGGTGCCCCCGTTAAACGCTGTGGGCTTTAGGTGAGAACATACCAAATCCTAAGATTTGACCTGGTTTGTTATGAAAACATTGTACTAAATCCCAGTTAAAAGGTCTTAATTTATATTTCATTTATAATGAATAAATCTAATAATATAATAAAAAACCTTTAACATACGTCTTACCTAAATGTCTAGAAAAGCAAAAACATATATTTTTTGGCATACCTGATCTCGGTTAAAAAAAAAACAAAAAAAACACACGACAGAATAAATAGATAAAATATTTTTAAAACAGGCGATCATTTAAAGTGAAACATGGCTGAGCCATGAAATAATGAAAATGATATAAAAGATCGCACAAGTCAAACTACAAATCACAAACTCGAGTACAAGCCGTGCTCTTTAATAAGATCGCTTTAAGAACTCCTGTTTTTTTTTTGGGGTGGGGGGTGCTTCTGATGAACACAATCAGATAGAGTAAATGGGATGTGGCAGGGCTGGGATAAGACGTGCGTTATATCCACCGGGACAAATCTTCTTTGGGGCGAGCCGTGCAAATGAGCCGCCGGGAGTCTCGCGCCCTGAGGCGAGACGACGAAGGAGGCGTGCATGACAAAAACATTTAGGACCACGTTTCTTTTATCCTAGTGACTGACTGTTTATATACGGGCTGCTTCTTAAGCAAACGGATTTTAATGCCTGACGAAAGGGGGTCGCTTTGAGGCGCGGCGATTAGACCGATGATTTGTTTTAGGAAGCAGAAGATCGGTCGAGGCAGGAATGAGGAAAACGTTAACGTGCTGCTTTGTTAGGTGCCGATAGTTACAGCGTAACCTGATAAGATCTCGACGCAGGGCTGATCCTGTCAAGAGCAGACCGAATCAAGAAATGGACAGACGCTGTCCGGTCACATGGAACGAGCGAGAGCGTTTAGGAGAACGTGTGTGTGTGTCTGTGTGTGTGTCACGGAGAAGCCGTGGAATGTGCTTGCTTTTCATTTCTCCTCAACACTTGGGCCTGGGTGGCCAGGGGTCAGGCCAAACAGACTGCTATTCATGGCCAGATCAAGTTTATGTGAGAATCTGCTCCTCCTTTGCCCTCCATTAGCATTTGAATGCTTAATAAAATGGTGGCGTGAACGTGTGCGATCCCGTAACCCAGGAAGTCATGCAGAGGGACTTTGGCTTGGGGGGGGGAGAAAGCCTTATTTGCACAAACAAACAAACAAACAACACCCCCCCCCCATTAAAAAAACCCCAAAACATCCCCAATTCCTCAAGCTACACAAATTGACACCTGCCAAATGCACAGTCGAAACGGTACGCGCATGCACACGCACGGTCTCCCGAACCCGGGCACGTCCATGGGCTGCACCTGACGCTAGCAGTGGCGGGTGTGAGCGGACGCCGTATCAAAGTCGGCGATGGAGAGATAAGAGAGGCAGGGAAGAATTACTCCCAAAGCTTGATGAATGACAGGTAATGATGCCGTCAGCGTTTCCTTTATAAGCCAGGCTCTGAGGGTTCACGTAAATAATGCTGTGCTTCTCATGCAGGCAAAATAACAACAAATCCACAATTATAAGAAGGTAATAGCTTTGATCTGTAAAACCGAGGTCTTATTAACACGAGGAACAGAAAGCCGAAATCAAACCGTAACGGATATCGGGAAGGACCAGAGAAGCAATTCACGTCCTCGTACTAGGTACTAACTAATCCCACATTGTTTCGATTGGAATTCAGAATTCAGTACATATGGTAAATCAGGGCGTTGTACCTGTACTAGGTAATGGTCAGACACATTGCTTCATTTTGGTAGGGATGTAGGTTCTAGGTACTAATCCCACACCTTTTTAGATTTGAAAGTGGTCTAGGTACTAAACCCACCGTTTTTGATTTGTCAGGGATCTAGATTCTAGGTACTGATCTCACACTGTTTTAGGTTTGAAAGGGGTCTGGGTACTATCTACTACGCCCATCGTTTTAAACTGGGCAGGGATGTAGGTTCCAGGTACTGTTCCCATACAGTTTTAGGTTTAGAAGGGATCTAGATACTAGGTACTGACCCAACACTGTTTTAGGTTTGCCAGGGACCTAGGTACTAGATCCGACCTACTTGCTGGAATCCGTTTGAAATCCTCCAAACAATATTTGCCCATCCAATCAGTCATTAACTCACTTGTTTCTTTTAATTAAGCACATTTTGCAACTTGATTCCTGTTTGAAATGAACTACAACAACAAAGATTATTTATACGCACACACACACATTTTGAGGTAAATATGCATATACAGGATGTCAGTGAGTAGGTTTATTCTGTCCCACACCATAAAACGCACAGACTTTAATATATAAACCACACTTTTTAAGCCACATTGATCTCAACATAACGTCGCATATCCAATCACTAGGAGCTGAACTGCTTGAGCATTTCTGCAGCCTCAGCAAAGACGACGAGCTATAAAATGTACTGTTATATAAACAAGCAGGCTCATTCAAGGGATGTAGATCCAATAAATCAACACTGCTTTTCATATCCACTTGCCAAAGTTTTCAGCTGCTCCTTGAGAAGGGCTGGGCTAACGCGAGACATGTACGATTTCCAGAACGGGTGTATGGAGGCCCAGAGCCAACCCTTTGATTTACAGGACATCTAGTACCAGCATGCCTCTGCTCCGGGATGGTAAGTTCCCAACTTCCACTTCAAACCTAGGCTGCAAACAGCACGTTTAAATTTGGGGGGCATTTCAAAACGAACAGGAAAAGCATTTCTGCATATAAAGCTGTTCTGTGACTTTGTTTTTAAAAGCGCTACGAAACTACAACAGTTACAGTGGCACTACAGTAAAACTACACAGTACTGTGCAAAAGTCTTAGGCCACCACTAGATTCAGTGGTGCTATTATGAAAACGTGAATGTCGGACTACATTTTCTTTTTGGCCGCTTTAGAAGGATCTTATCCTTTTCACCCTGTTTCAATTCTGAAAAATGCGGTTACTTGGGTGCGACCCTTCCAAAAACGTGTCCCGATTAAGCTTCTTCGGACTGTAGAGAAGCCACCGTTAGATGAGATATCCTATTGCTCAAACAATGGCTTGTCATAACTTTGTAAGCTTTGGGTTTATTTACAGGAAGCCTTATTTTTTTTTACATTTCACGTTTGCTCAGTTTTGATTAGTTATGTTAGTAACTTTATATTGTACTGTATGGATTTTCAGGCTTCATTTATTCTGAGCTGAAATGTCTTTCACAGAGCTGTAATTATAGAGCGACCGCAATGGTTTGGCTTACAAAAATACCAATGATAGTTTCAAACTTGGATGGCCAAGTGCAAAACGGAGATCTCAGACACACGGATCATGATGTTATAACCACCTGTCTGATGTTGCGTGGGTCCCTTTTGTGCCGCCGAGGACTCCAGCACTTGTTTGTCCACGGATAAACGGTCAGAGTGAGATTTAGAGAATTTGGAGGCCGTGGGAACACTCTGAACTCCCCAAATCGGCCGTTTTTCATTAGACTGTTGAGAGGCAGACGGTGTTAAAGACGTAATGCTACCATGAAGGGGTGCACCTTGGTCCGTTACAATGTGACACGGATTTAATCCAGGAATCAAATCATGCATAAATAATAGTTCCTGTTCCTACGGGATTATATCATGCTCTTAATTTGAATTCACTCTTTGTACATGGGTACAATAACACACTTCATGGCAATGCAAGAAGAAAATGGCCAAAGAAAAGTCTCGTTCTCCATTTTGGAAACCGGATTCGATTAAAGCGGTTATCCGCTCAATCCAAACGAAGCTGGGTGTGAAATCTGTCGCAGAGCGGTGGCTGCGAAACAGAAATTAGCGGAGGATGTGATTAAAAGGTGCCGGGGGTATTCATAGTGACGGGGCCAGGTCAGGGGTTCGAGAAGGCTGAGGGAGACTAAAACTTCCTCGCTCGTAAAACTGTGATTATCAATAAGTGATTAAGTACGAGTAATTAACGTTTGAGAAGTCATTACAAACGCGCTCTCTTTTAAAACGTTGCTAACTTGTGTGAACTCGGTTCCCAAAACGGATTTAAACGACGATATTAGGGCCTGGCGTACGTGTAGATGTTACTTAAGACTTGGCTAAACGTTGCTGCCGACCATGTGCGCCCCTTCGTGGCGGAGGCCTCTTTAAGCCTGACCCACTCCAAAAATGATCTAGGACGTTATTGGGGCGTTGCCTTGGCCTCTGCATTAGTGGGATGTGCTGGATAAACAAGTCTGAGCTATGGAGTCCACAGGGTGGGACTACACAGGGTGACAATAACAGGCAGGTGGGTTTTAATTGGGCTGCGGATTGGTGCTTATTTTTGAAAGTGATTCGCTCCAGTCCTGTTCGCACATCCCTGACCTCGCGTGCTCTCTGCGGTGACCTGTCGTTTCTAAGGCTCTCTCAAGAGGGGGCAAGCTGGGGCCCAGATGAGGCTGACACGTGAAACTCTAAACTTGAGCTCGCTAATATGTGCAGCTTTTCATCAGGGCTGGGACTGGGGGGGCTCAAATAGACCCTGACAGCCATTAAGGGGAGATCCGATTTCAGCGCGGTCTGGGGACTCGGACCAACGAATCGCCCACACCCCCCGTCGCCGCGATCCCTGGATGCCGGGGCACTGGGTTCGCCTCAAACGCGTCAGATGACAGACGTTTCCAGCTTGGGATCGCTGCTCTTTTCGCTGTCTGCCCTGAGCGAGCATATGCGAGCTTCTTCGGCCCGAGAGCGACAGAAACCAATCACGCCAGTTGTAAACAGAGACGAGTTAGCCCCCACCCCACCCCTGCCCCCAACCCCCTGGGGGAGGGTCTGGGCCTCCGAATTAATTTCCTTTCGCAGAGCCTACTTTTGCATCACTGTACCTCTCGTTATAAGGGCTCGTTATTGCTTTTGGTATGCACCGGTGTCCGAGGGAACGGTTTGTAAGGAAAGAAAAGTTCTCGCTGTCCACGCGTCACGGCGTGACAATTTCCTGAGATGCGCTTTTAGGGCTTTAAGAGGAATTCGGGTTTCGTTGCGCTTCGTCCGCGGAGAGGGAAACGTTTATCTGATTAGCAGGTAGGCTTAGAGGCAAGAGGCCTCGCTCTCTCCCTCCGTCAATTCATTTCCACCGTTTAATTTATTTTGCCTGGATGATCCTTTCACTCTCAATAGCACATTTAATAGGCTCCATGACCACAGCGCCAGAGCGGTCAATATGAAAACCAGACAACTCATTACTTCACACGTTGCTATCTCCAGCAGCTGGAGCAGCTTCACGTACACAATAGCGGCAGCGGCCTGTATTAAGTTTCCACTTGCCAGATCCCTGTTTATTGCCTCTGAACCTGTCTCGCTAGAGCCCTTTAACAGTCCGCATGCACGCATACATACACACACACACACACACACACACACACACAATCCCTGAGGAGGGGTCTGGTCTGGTGGGTCTTATCTGCTGATATTTATGTAAAACTTGACCAGATGTTCCGATTTCGTTCAAACGGGCTAGTGACATTTTGAAGGATATTATGACTGAAATCCTTTTTCGACGCGAGACACCGGTCGTTATTGGAAGATGCGCCCTTTGTTATGACGTTTGAATATTTTTGCTTGTGATATTTAGACTAAACAATGGCCTTAAAAGTAAAATA
Source organism: Parotocinclus haroldoi (assembly GCA_034779995.1). NCBI lineage: Eukaryota > Metazoa > Chordata > Actinopteri > Siluriformes > Loricariidae > Parotocinclus > Parotocinclus haroldoi. The sequence continues at coordinate 17,733 of JAUZST010048966.1, read as the reverse complement.
CGTCCAGGGAAAACGTTGAGGCACGGACGCTCCTTCAACGCCTGCATACGAATCGCATGCGATCGACGGAGCAAGGAGCTGCATGAGAGTAGTACGGTCCCTTAAATTGGGACGTTTATCATATACGGGGGACAGACTGATCTCCCGAAATGCTCTGGCAAATTGTGTAGGTGATTAAAAAAAAAAAAAAAAAAAAAAATCGGGGCTACAACAGCTGCATGTGAAGCACAGGGATGGCGGAGACGTTTTCTGTCATGCTGTCACAACACGATGCTTCACACAACCCGTTCACAATCCTGGCCTTGATGGCGTTCTCCAGAAATCGCGGATTCAAACAGAAAGCCCCGTGATGAGACGGTTTTACGGCTCCCTTCAGAGTCGGTCCAACTTGCAAAACCCGGATCGTTAACGGCGCTAACTGCTGACTTTCCCCCTGCGCCGATCCTCCAATTACGGACGGACAATGGTACGAGTTAACCCCAGCGTGGCTCGCCATTGTATCGCACTAAATATTTGCCTTTGCCTTTTGTGTCTGGTGTACTCCCCTTTCCTTGTGATGCTTCAGACTGCCGCAAACCCACCCCTTTTAGTGAAAACTGTCCAACACACACACACACACACACACACACACACACGTCAGTCGTACCATCGGCTGAGATGCCCGGTCATTTCGAGTGGACTGGGAGATCTAAAACGAGCGGACGTGTCGTGCTCCTGCTGTGGGCTTATTAATGAGGAGGAAGTAACACCACTGCGCTTAGACGACCAGCCAGTTCTGTACGGTCTCACAGAAAATGCACTTTTACACGCCCCCATTTTTAAAAGCCTTACAATAGTACACACATTCTTCTTATTATTATCATTAATAATAGGAAAAAGTAAAAAACGTTGCCCCTTTGGCTGTTACGGAGTAAACTCTTGTCGTTGGCTTTGTCCTTTCCTTTGCATCAGGCCAGGTCGGAGTCTCCCCTGCCACGGTCTGTGGCAAATGGGCTGGGGCTTTCAATACTTCCCTCGTTCCTTTTCACTCGGCTTTGTGCCACTCAAATGCACTGAATAAGAAATGGATCACGGCAAACAGCCACACACTCGCGCTCCGGCTCAGACATGACATCATCGCTTTTATTGCTCGCCCAGAGAGGGACCGTGTGGGGGGAGAAAGCGCCTTAGTGCCATTTCAGCGATGACAAAACCGCCGTGTGTCTGTGTGCAAGAGAGACAGACAGACCTACAGAAAGAAAGGGGCGAGACTACGGGACGGGTACCTCGCTGATACGTAATGGACGCGTGTCGAAAAAACGTACAGGAACGACGCTTTGTGTTCAAGAAGGACACGGACAGAAACAAATTCAAATTCGAACGGCGGGGTTTATGAAATTGTAGTAAACGTGCTTTTGGCAGGAAAATGCAGAAGGTTGAATAATTGAACTTTTAAAAAGGGTAAATATTTCAAAAAACAAACGTATGGTTTTAATGATATCTAATAATGCCTGCATCTGCACGACACACACACACACACACACACACACACACACACACGGGAGCATAATGCTCACAAACATTAAGAAATACTTAAAAAAGAATTACAAATTATATATATATATATATAAATATAAATAATACATTACACACACACACACAATCTCTGATCTCTCTGATTACCGTTTCTTTCCAGCCTCCTTAACCCCGGCTGCATCCCCTCCCGAAATGCCACACAAAGCGAGACTCGGTGCTGCTTTTAAAACGTCGCGGGCACGGGGAAAACATGTTCTAGAAGCGCCTTCTGTTCCTCAGCATGCCACCAGGCACCTGGAAGCTCACAGCTCATAAAACACTGCGGCTAATTGTGGTTTTCCTTCTTTCCCCTGCAAACGGCGGAGCGACACGTTTACGGCCTGCGAGGCAGTTAGAGACGCTGTGCACCTTGCGTCATGCCTGTCGTTTGGAGGGGTGGGGGGCGGCAAGTCCGCTCCACCTGACTGGGTTTTAGATCTCAAACCACCCCCCTCCCACCCCCCAACCCCCACACACGTATATGAAAAAATAATAAATCCCCTTTCCCTCCATAGGTCTCTGTCGGAATTCCTGGAGCAGGGAGCAGTGCTCATTAAGGGCAGTCCGGAGACGGCAAAAGGCTTGAGATAGAAAGCCGTTTTCGAAAAGTCTGCTCAACAACTCGCTCAACGCCCGGAGCTACTTTAATAGAGGACGGCAACAACCTTTCGCCGAAAATAAACCGTTCGCCACAATGACTTCATAAGCCCTTGATAAGGTGCGACGTTGTGCTGCTTCAGATGATAGTGACCTACATAGCTGAAATAGGGAGCCAGATTCACGGGAGAGCGTTCGGCTTTTAGGTTTACTAAATGCAGAAAAAGCCTGGCTTTGCATAAAAAATGCCTTTCTGAAAACAAACAAACAAACAAAACAAAAAAACACCATGAAAATGCAAACTCAAACGAGAAGTAGGCAGCATGCTTAGAAACCCAGCAGTAGATATGTGAATGAAGTTTAGTACTGGGATGTATATTCGTGTGATGAGCTGAAACACGATCACTAATTTATAAATCACGTACAGACGACGATAGACGTAACGTTTGGTCCCGTCTTAAGCCGAAATGCAGGTTTGGTTTATTAGGCCTTCAAATATGTCCCTTCTCTCGCTACTTTTGATCTGAAAAATCTACTTTTGATAGATTGCCCCTTCAAACTGCCAAAACAGTCCCAAACTAACTGGAGTAAATTCCCTAAACCCGTTGGCCAGCCCTGCCTGGAAGGACCGAAAAAGAACCGAATAAATCTGCACTTACTATCACAAAGAGAACCTGTGTCCATTTCACTGCAGGAGCGAGGAAACCACTTAGTTGAGCAACTACTCGGTGGAAAAAAAAAAAGCTCCCGCTTCCAAAAAGTCCCTCATCCTTTGCCAAGTTCGAATCATGTGCTCGTTTCAAGTTGTGAAACGTGCTCGAAAGACGTTCTTGAGAGGTTTTCGTTGCGCTGGGAGCCGGTCGCGCGGGCCTTGGGCAGATTTACGATCGGCCGTTACCTGATTGGATTCTCGATTTTGGTATGTGCAAACACAGAGACGTGCTCGAAGGGCCGCGAGCTGGCGGCGCGGCTGGAATTTAAAGCACACAAAGCCGCCTTTTCATTGAAACCCTGCCATTTTGTGAAAACGATAAGGCAAATAGAACTCGCGTGGAACTCGACTTCCATTCCCAGCACGTATTCGGAAAGAGTAAACAAACGGAGAGCGAGCGCATAGCAGTCCCGGGCATCGCTGTGAGGATTTTTAACTCGTGGGGGGAAAAGAAGGGCTCTTTGTAAGCGAGCGCGTGCGCGCCCTGTGCATCGACGCAACTTTAGCAGAGCGAGGGACGGAGCCGCGGAGTTGTACTTACTGTCGTGAATTAGAGACGCTGGCCGCGGAGGAGGGAAAAGAATCCGTTCTTCTCCTGATCCGTTCCCGATTTCGGCACGTTCGGCTAAAAAAAAAATAAATAAATAAAAAAAAAAAACTGATCATAAAAAGGTTTTTTCCTGGTCGCAGTCGCTTTGGAGAGGCCCCTTGTCCACTGCTGTCAGCCAGGGCTGGGAAACCGGCTTCTGTGTGCTGTGCAGCTGTGTTCCTCTCCCGCACCCTCCTCCTCCTCCCTCACTCCCTCCTTCGCTACTCCAGTCCCAATACAATGCACTTCTGTACCACAGGGCTCAAAACGCCCCTGAATCGCGGCTCGTCCTGGAAACGGGATCTCGGCGCACGAGCGGAGCTTCGGGGGGCTAAAACTGAGCCGTGGAGGCGGGGGGGGACATGGCGGTGCCGGGTTCGGCGGCGGGTTTAAGTTCGCACCGCTCCGGCTTCCTCCCTCCCGCACATTCTGTGGAATTGCTGCTTTTTGAGAGTGGGAGGGGACACGACGAAGGCTCCTGGGCTGAGGAAACTGTGCGTAATCCCTACCGGCAGAAACTTCCTCCCCGGCGCTGGTAACGAGCGTCGCACGGCCCGTCTGAGAGAGCAGGAATGTGAGGGCTGCTCTCAAAGAGGCCCAGCTAGACAAGGCTCAAAGTCACTTCAGCGTGACCTCGAGGTCACGCAGACCAAGTTTGTGTGCCGGGGAGAAGAGGTTTGAGGGGGGGGGAGGGGTTTTAGAAGGGGCCCCCCGAAAAAGCTCTTCATGTCTCTCGAGTAAGAGCTCCGACATGAGAGGAGGAACGAGTAAAAGAGCCCCAATTTCTACGGAGCAACGTTTCGATTCTAATTATACTCGGCAGTTCTATCTAGGTTAGAGCTGGGATTTGAGCGCGACAGGACTCGGCTAAAGAAGTAACACGCACAATGAGGTCGTAAGAAGAAAAAAAAAAAAATACTACTGGTGCCTTAAAAGCGGCGTTGTAAAGTGGACAAAATCACAGCTGAAGGGCAAAGACAAGCTTCTTAAGAACAAGAAGTTCCTCTTGCATGATCTCACACTTTTATTTAAAAATGCTTTGCATACGGATGCATGGAAATTTCATCAACAGCCCGTCTTGTACAGCGAAGGGGAAAACCGAGAGCAGCGCGCACAGTTTATACCTTTAACGATACGCGTCCTTAAGTTTAGTTTAGCTGCACAATTTATAACGCACAATACAACCATTAACATGACACAGCGCAGGAGGAGGCTTACATAAAGCCTTTACCTCCCTAAATATGCATTTTCGCTCGTTTTTTGGGGTATTTTCTCTTTGTATCGTTTACCCGTCTATCACAAACACACCTACTAATGACCACGAGACACCCTTGAGAGACAGATGTTGCAGTAATAAGCTCCGAGCAGCAGAAGGCGTTTAAATCGTTCAATAACATTTGGCGTTGTTTTTAATCTTGATACTTATTGATTGATTCCTTTAATCGCAGTGGCATCGTTGGCTATTCGGGACACCAGTTTAGAGCTGCAAATTAACCTAACGCGCACCTTGGGATTGTTTTAGTTTTTTTTTTTTGGGGGGGGGGGTTGTGAAGCCAGAGTACCTAGAGTAAAAAGGCTCAGGCTTAGATTCTAAACTGTTAAGATGCTTTGAGACGTCGCTATATTGAATAGGGGAGCATATGGGTACGGACCGGAGCTACTGGTGAAACAGAGGGACGAGTGGTGAAAATCTGACAGTACTCACGGTCTTAAGCAGAAGTCGGGCTTCTCCTGTTCAGACACGACATTCAGTCGACGTTCTAATGAAACACAACGACCTCAGTTAAAAAAACAGAGAATATTTCCACACGTGTTAATGTGCTAAACTGGAGCGCCGAGAGCTTACCGAGCGGCGGCGATTCCTTAAGCGCTTCGTTTCCCAATATTCCCATGGATCTCATGCCCCAGCCAAACAGTCACTATTCAAACATGTGAGAGACTCCTGACCTGTAACTTTACAGACAAACCAAAAAAAATGTATCATAAAGTGGTCATGCGCAGACAAAAGTGTGAAAGCCTTCAGAACTAGTCGTTTTTCGCTGTTACAGCGCCGATCGAAAGGAAAAGGTCGTCCGAGGAGAACGTTATAAACGCCTCTAAGGAGAGAGCGTGGCAATCCATTCCAAACGACTCTTCGGTTACGAGCTCAAATAAGTTAATTACGCCAGGAGATCTGGCAACATATAAACAGTGACTTGAGAAAATCGACCAGCAACGGATTTAAGAGATCAAGGAATCATTTGCCAGCGCACTGGGATTGTAAAAACGATTCTTTCCTGATATGTGAAATTCATCTCGTGTTTCCTGGGCTTCGTTCTTCTTGGTGCGTGTTTCATGAACATAATGAACTTGTATTTATTAAACATCAAAAGCTTAGACTGTACATTGTTGTGTTAAAATGCATCCGTTAGCATCACAGTGGCGACCGAAATTTTAGGAACTCTTTCGAGTTCTCTACATTTCGGGCGTAAACGTGCCGTCTGAAACGTCACCACATTTTCACACAAGTCCTAAAACTTCGTGAAAAAAGAAACCAATGTAACAAAAATAAATAAATAAGGAAGATTAGAGTCAGGTGTTTCAGTCAGCCGGTGTGAGTATTTGTGACGTTTGAATGAGCGTGAAGATTGGAAAAGGTTACAAAACCGTCTCTGAAGAGTAGACTGTCCTTTCCCTTCATAGTACCTTTACAAAGGAATGAAGGGTAACTACTAAGCAACTAAAGACTGCTCTCACATTGGCCGTTGTTAAGCCCCTTATGAGCCCCTGCTCTAAAGATAACGGGTTAAGCAGAAGAGCATTACTGGTTTCAGAACCGAAAAAAGTCCCCCAGTTCTGAGCAAGACCCTCATATTTAGGTTTTTCATACACCTAAATAGTCAAAACACGCTTTATTGAGGCTGTAAGTGGCACAGTACGTGTAAAAATGTCTAAAACAGACTTGTAACTCCTTACTCCTGTAAGTCCTGTATAAAAGTAATGAAAATGCAAAATTGCAGAAAGTAGTCATAACATTTCCCTGACAAAAATCTGCGACGTTGGGTCTGAGGGCCGAGTTCCTGCAAGATGCTGTTTAGAATACGGCTATTTATCGGTTTTCCCTGAGCCTGCTACGATGCCGCAGTAAGCGTTCTTTTACGAACGATAAGAACAAAGCAAATAAGAACTCTAATGATGTTACCAGCGTAACGTTGGGATAATAGAAATGCCTGATGCTTAAGCATGCCTTTTACTTGGCAGAAACCTTTACTAAAAACACAGTGCTGTGACGGTGAGTGGATTTATGATAAGCCCGTTTTCAGAGGAATTTATAACTGCATTAAGCAGAACCGGGTGGAAAAAAAGAGCAGCCAGGAAAGCACTGGCGGTCCAGAGCTGGCTTTCGGGGTAATGTGACCCCATTCTACAGCTGCCCTAAATGACCGCCTGCAGCCAGGAAAATCGGGGACTCAAAATGCGCTTTCGCATTTCCAACCTCGGCGTATACTTTTGCTTTCTGTTCGTTCTTACTGCTCACGAAAATGAGGGAATATTTCAAATTAGAACACACAGTGAGCAGTGCATAACAGAAGGTAGAATGTGGGAGTTTAGGCAGCGCCTGCGAAAAAGGAAAATAGAGAGTGAATTAAGAGATTTGCGAGTGTTCACGAGAATTGAGAGTGCCTTTTGCATTAAAAGTCTCCGAGCCGAGTCCGTTTCAAGATCGCTCTGTGCAGGTCACGGGGGTGTGGGAAAACTTCCGCGATAAAATCTGCCATCTTTACGGACGCCTCGGTTGCCCGTGGGGTCCACCGACCCCCATGTGACTGCCGTCCGACCGTCCCTCGTGCCAGGTCGGGATATCGAGTCGTAATGCGTTTCTGTCCCTGAGCAAGCGGGACGCATTAGGGTTCTAAATATGTGGAACCCAACCAGGACAGTTTTGGATCTTCTGTTTACGTTAACGCTCACGTACGAGTGAGCAGCCAGCGTTAAAGGCCTGACACGATCAATAGTTATAATTATTCCTATTTATATTATAGATCATTGGACTAATTTAATGTTGTGCCTTTTTCAAGACGGGGCAACACGGCGTAATCCATACACACACACACACACCCCTGAGCTTCTGACAACATCTTACATCAGGAACATGAGACCCCTTTGCTATTGTGGAGGGTCGAGGCGTCTGTGAGATGATCGATGCCCTTTCACAGGGTATACGCTTCCCTCCAGGTGCCACTTTACAGATACAGATGGAGGAGATATATGAGGCGACTCCGGACAGAGTGAAAGCTGAACTCAAATGCTTGGATTCCACCTGAAGGCTTTTGTTTTGCTGTTGGATCGTTAAAAGGTCGGTTTCATCGCCAGTTTTCGTTTTATTCTGGAGTGTAAAATGGACATTACTAATTAATACGAAGGGGGGGGGGTAACTAAATAAAAATTAAATATTAATTGTTATATGAATCGATGAATCGACCAACGTCAAAAAAAATTACCCGTGTTTACGTGTAACGGCTTTAGCAAGATTAAAATGCGATCTTGGATCAAAGGGGCGTCATGGTAACTGTGGCTACTGGCCCGGCGGAGGATCTTCTGGGAGGTCTCTGATTTACATCAGAATTGGATCATTACTATGAAGCCGGACTGACCAAATTTAACTCCTTGCCAAAAGGAAGAGGGCGAGGGCAGCGGGACAGATTTGCACGCGCCAGACGTGCAAACTAGCAGCAAGAACGTGGCTGTGGTTTAGGAGGACTGACAGGAACCATGTTGACTGCACTGGCCACTGGCCTCGAGAAGCTCTCCACGATCCTGTCCATCGTTCCTCCCTGCCTCCTTTGTGTCTGGGACAGGAGGCATTTCTCCTAGCCTCTGCCACCTTATATCAGGCAATATCTACAGCAACCCTTTGGAAAGTTGTTAAGCTTCATACGAGCTGGCAGCGATTGCTCCCGATTTCCTTCGCTCCCCACCTTTTTTTGGTGGCAGCGAGGCAGGAAGGTTCAATTCAAGAGGGAAAAGAAGCTGCTGAACAAAAAGGTCTGATGAACAGAACGTCCTGTGAGGCTTTATGTGACTTCATGGAACCGAGGAGCAGGGATACTCGAGCAGACGTGGACTTGCTGCTGGCCACGTTTAGAAGTAACCATCCGTGGCGGTGTAATGACCTCCGTGCAGGTATAATAAACTATTACGGTGACACAGTTTAACGAGAAGCACACCGGAGCCTAGATTTTACGGACGAAAATAACTCTTATTGCACCATGTGCTGCAACGATTAGTCACATGGCTTACAAAGCTGCTGCAAGATGAAGGCAATCACAGCGACCGCGTTCCCACCATTCTGAATGGCTTATCTACAGGGGTTACAGTGGAATCTCAAACACCCAGGTTCGTCCATTGTAATTAATTACAAATTATTAATTAAAAAAATACAATTACGGGTTATTTTGCACAAATAAAATGGCACTTTTAAGGAGCTACAGCAGAGCTGAGGATGGGCGAAAATGTAGGAGCTTTCGGGGATTTAAGCGGAACAGTCGCCTCCCAATTCAAACGCTGGATAAATAGAATTACTGGTGAAAAATCAGACCAGGTTTTGGGTTTTAAAACAGAGCCGTGTCATCCTAGATCCTCCACAGTACTTAACAGTGGGGATTCGATTCTTTTCTTTATCACCTTCGGACCCCGTCTGCCTTCAGAACGACCTCAATATTCCTGTTGCTTTTGAACCATGCCACGTTCAAAGTCACTTTCCTTCCCCTTTCCGATGGGGGAACGCATCGGGTTGCTCGCAGGTGATTGGCTGATCAGATGTTTGCGTTAACGTAAACACGAACGGGCGTACAGATTACAGATGCATCGTTCCGTTACATTTTTTGGTTCCTTTACCCAAGGGTAAAGAGAAATTTTCAGAGAGGCCAAGGCCAGTCGGCAGATTAAAACCAAAGGCTCTGATAAGAGTCACGTCCATAGCCTAACCCCCAGGTCAGAGGGACACGATGGCATCAGGTGCCGTCTGACATCTAGCCACCGAGACGATCGATTATTTGATTATCGTCAAGGCAACGGCAGATCAATATCAGTGAAGAATCAGGATAAGTCATGTTTAACGGGTATGCTGTCTGATAGATTCAGTGAAGGTCTAGATGTTTAGGAAAAGTGATATATGATGGTCATCCTTACAGGTTCTCCTTCAGACCCTCCTCTTGTCTATTGTTGTGCTGCAAGTACTTGTTCATGTAACACACTCCCACACTGTTAACAAAAACACAGGCATATATCAATAATCGACTCATTACACAGCAGCAATGCCAAGCGTCTGCTTTGCGTCAAAAGCTCAGTTTCAACGAGACGTAATAAACTCATCACTTTATAACCCAGTTGCTTGGAAATCCCCAAAATACTAGACATTCGATATCCGGGACCAGAGAGGGTTCCAACAGTGTTGGACGTAACTTAAGGATACCCGCCCAGGCCGGTACTAATGCCATACTAAGGGCTACACTATTTAAATAAGCAATACATCACGTAATACCAAACAGTCTGAACCACAGAAGAGACCAGAGTTCGAGTCCACTTGGTGGCTAAACTAAAATGGCTATTGAAAATTAAATATATTAATTCCAGCACCTGTGGTTAAAACTAAAACGCTGAAGATTTACTTGGCATTTTAAGTGTCCAAAAGTTTTGAGACTCTTACCCTAGCTGACGTCTCCCTTAATAATTTGTTCAGAGAACACCGCGAGTTCGGGCATAAATTCAGACTAAATTACACCAGCAAAACATCGACACGGGCTACCATCATTTATCTTTATGTGGAATGCATATTAATAAGAACCGACTTTACTTTCTTACCAACATTCGTCCATTTTGTGCTTCTCTTAGCAAGACGGGTTAGACTTTTAATGACGGCGTAACTCTTAAAAAAATGTTTTAAAAAATCACCTGTTAACCAATCACATTACGCGTTAATGCGTATGACTTCGGTGGCCGCTAGGCAGATTTCCCAAATAAAATCGCTGATTGGTCGGCTGAAAAATAACGGTCGATTCAAATTCAACACCGCTTTAACGCACGCGCTTTCGACCGTTATTTCAAACGTAGTTAGCCACTTAGCATCTGTTCATTTTTAGGTTATAAAAACAGCATTACTTTACCCGCATTGAAACGAAGTCATTATAATTTAGCCCTCACAAAAAACAGAGGATGTTTGCACATTATATAAAGTCTGTGGTTGAACATAAACGTCGAACACAACCTCAACATTTAACGACGTTCTGAACCCTAACAGATGTTTTAATTAGCCATGAAAACTCAGGAGCTCCGTAAAAACGTAAAATACTATTTAACTTTTTAACATGCGAAATATGACTGTGGTGTGGTGTTTCGCAATTGAAGTGTATTTTATATTGGTAAATGCAAGGTAATATTATTTTTCTGTAATGGGGAGCCTCACCAGGACATGTGCCTGGAAACTGAGACTGAAATATACTTTTGTGTACCTCTAAAGTTTTAAAAGATGCATTTAGGTTAAACCTGAAAAAAACTTACATACCTCATCACGAGTAACTATCATCTTTTCACTCAGCTCTGTGATGCATGGCAAACGCACTTCAGTGGAAGTCGAACTGGACGTGGAATCTTACCTTCACTGTGCCGTCGCCTCCGGAAAGGACGCTAAAAAAATGAGAATAACGCAGCCGCTCTTGCGTAGTACGCAAATCGAGCAGGCCTTACGCCTGATCCACCTATCAGTTTGAAACTGGAGAGTAACCGAGTCAACGTGGCAGCCCTGAAAGCGAGGGAAGTTCAGCAGGATTGCAAAATGGCAAAGCAAAAGCTTCGTCACGGACCCATCACTACTGCCAATAAAGCTACCACTGATTTGAGCCGATATTCTGGATAAGATCAAATCTCGCGAGCTACCGAAGGTTTGGCGCCTTGCCGAAATCGCCCTGCGTCGCTTGGACTGCACCATGCAAGACTGTTGCAGTTTTAGGCCTCTCTGGACAAGGTCGTCCGCCAACTACTGTAAATGTCAATAAGAGCAGTGCTGGCTCAAATCGTAAAGGGGCTGGAATACTAATCAGAATGGGACCCGGAAAGCTCCCTTTCATCCCGTTCAAGGTTACAGGGGGATCTGGAGATCGTTGGGTGCAGATAAAGTGCTCCATCGATTGGATGCCATCGTACAGTTACAGAGCCACACGGGCCTGACTTTCGAGTCCTCAGGAGATGCCGTCCCCAGCAGTTCCCTTCGGCTCTGCTAAGCTGCCAGGATTGGGACCTTCAGCAAGGGCTTTAATCTTTAATAGCTCACCCAGTCTGAGAACGAAGCTGAGAACGACACGGGCTCGGAACTGCTAATCCGGTCCATTATTTTTGTTGCACGTTCATTTACTGAAACAACTAACAGGGTGATTTTTCAGTATGGGAAAGCAGATCCCTATCTGGACACGTTCGAGGCTGCAGCTCAGCGAAGCGAAAAAGGAATCCAGCTAACGTAGAGCGAGATACACAAAACGTTAAAAAGGTAGCGTTAACAATGGGGGGGCGGGGGGGTATCTCCGAAGAAAAGTTTCGTATGATCTTTCGTATAAGGGAGGCCAACGCCATGCGGATAAACAAACTGTCTAACAGGAAACACGGCCCCATCTTTTCCTACAGGAAGCGTTGTTAGGAATGTGCTGACACAGCACCTTCTCCGGTTAGGTGCACGCTGAAGCAACATGTAGCCAACATTTGGACGGAGGCCCTGGCTGAAAGCTTACCCGAGCATCAGGCCAAAACATCCTGAAGCGTCGCGAACCCCCCACCCCCACCCCACCAAAGAAAAGAACATTCCACCCACTTCCCAAGAAACTTGGCACAACTTTGTTCGAAAGCTGCTTAATTCAAAATAACAAGCTTTAATTGAGCAAAACGCCTGTCTGGCCTGAAAGCGCCATAAATAAAACTTTATTCTCTCAGTTTATTAACAAGCCACGGGCGTGCACGGCTGCCCACCGGAGCACTTTTCAAAAGGGCTTCGGTCCTCGGGTCGAGAGACCTGTACATGTCTAACGATCGCCGAGCCATCTGGGAATCTCGAGGCTTTTCTCGCTCAGTTCTGTCCTTTAGAAAAACAAAAACGAAATGCGGTAATGCTGTTACAAACAGTGGCAGAGCAGCAGGTCTTTGCTTTTCACTCCAAACAGGACTGACTGAAGACAAAAAAAAAAAAAAAAAAGGGAGCGATGGAGGGGTGGGGGAGAGGGGAAAAAAAAAAAAAGATTAAAAAAAATGAAATCAACCTTGCTTCTCAAGCCGCATGCTGCGATTTCTAAGCTCTTTACGGCGAGGTCTTAATCGTGCTTCGTTAACACTCCGTTAATGCTCCTTCTTGTGCAACAAGCCATCCGAGCCACTTCAGAACATGCCTGAAAAGTCCAAGTGATAAATGGTAAGAGTAAGGGTAATAAAAACCGTAGCAGCCAAAAAGAAAAGAAGAACTAAGGGGAGTAACAGCTGAAGCAGCCCTGCTTTGGAGGAAGGCGTTGGGGGGTTAAGAGAGGTCCGTGAGCGGCTCATCTGCCGTCAGCAGGTGTTCGGCTGAGCGTGAGCGAGGCCATGACGCGACCGAAGCGCTCGCACAGCTCGAGCGTGGAGTAAGACGGGAGCTTGGGCGGATCTGAAAAGGCTCTGATCTCCGTCGAGCAGTCGAGCAGCTTGGGGAGAAAGTCGGTCAGCTTCTCCTGAAGAGTGGCTGCGGGAAGGAGGAAGGGAGAAGCGTTTAGAGAGGGCGGCGTTCGTGCCCGATCAGTAACAAGCTTCTAGACTTGATGGTGCATACTGTGGGCGTATAATTCCGACCACGTTTACGAGGTATTTAAAAAAAGAAAAAAAAAAAAAGGTACAACGGGTTCACGTTCCAGCGGTGCATTCCAGCAGCATGACTGGCCTGTCTGAGGGAGGGGAGGCCATCCTCTTTGCTTCTAAACCACCCTGCCCTTGCATGCACACGCACCAACTTTAACCCCACAAATCGGCGCTGGATTGTTTCTTACCGAGCAGTACCTCACTTTGCGGTCTTAAGCGCTACATCAACATCAGGAAACATCAAGTCCGGGCAGCGGCGACCCCTAAATCACCGGTTTAACGTTTACGGCGGCTTGGCGACTGATGGAACGCGCCAGCTCGTTGCACCTGGTCCCTCCTGTCCTCGTTCCAGCCTCTGACTGTTTGGTCTTTGGGAGTTGAGGGGCTGACGGCTGACGACGACGTACGGGCGGACGACGCGCCGAAGGACGGACCTCGATTGATTATTTCAACGCGCAGCAGGGCGGCGCTCGGCAACATCACCGCCGACAGCCATGTGCGAGCCGTTTAAAATGGGAAATGGGCTGTGCGTGTCTGGTTTGGATCCCCGAAATAAAATGAAATTCACAGCTGGAACTATTTGAGCTCCGAATACCTGCTGTTACGACTATTATCGGCGAGCTATAATCACGTACCTTGGACTCCCCGGACTGGCTGAATTACAGCTATAAATCACTATCGTATCATAACCGTAATAGGTTCTTCGGAAATAAATCACTCGCTTAAATGACTTCGGCATCGCTTTCATACCGTCACAGCTCGTGCTTACTCGCTCGAAGCACTTGTGAGGTCAAATTCCCGGTCTCCTAATCTGATGCGATAGATACGTTGCATTCCCACCAAACAGTTCCAGGTACTAAATTGATCTGACCTACCACCTGCTGAGTCTGCCAGAGAACTACATTTGTCCCGGGTCCTTTAATGCCCAACGTCTGGACCAATCCCCGCATATTTACATCACTCCACCGTGCTGAAAAAAAGTACCTACCCCGAAGCTGGCACTAAAAAGTCCCTATAGATGGCTGCCAGGCTAAAAAAATTAAGTCCCTGTAGACTTTTTCAAAGAAAAACGGTCCCCAGTTCCGGCAGTGTGAAGCCATGGAAAAGGGGGCACGGTTATGAGAACTGTGAAGTTTTTCCTTTGGTCTGCAAGTCGTTCCTCGCTCAGCCTCGAGGTGCGTTTTGGAGTTTTTAATCCTCCATACGTACATATGCTTCATCGCAAAGATCCAAACACGCAGTTTCAATAGTGCTTCCAGACTTTTGGCCTCCAAAAGGTGCCCCACCCCCGGGGGTTGGTTTCTGTTCTTGGAACACAGTCTATAGGGACTTTTTAGCTCATAATTCAAGGTAGGGTCTTTTCTCAGAGCACAGGAACCTGAGTGACTCAACTAGATCTGCTTGAAATCTACTTTAGCTTTGCACAGCGAAAAACGTCCCATTGGTTGCTGCCCGGACACTCACGCTCCATCTCCTGTCCCAGATAAGAGCACCAGCGGTTCCTCATGTCCTCCACGGCCACCATGTCCTTCTCTTCCATCTCGTCGAGCAGCAGGAGCGGTATGCACGGCACCACCAGCTCGTTCATGACGCTCAGGCCGCTGTTCACCTCCGGCTCCTCGCCGCTCTCGAACAGGGCAGCTGCTTGCTCGTTTAGTTTCTGCGCGCACACGCACACACACACACACACACACACACACACACACACAGAGAGACAGTTACACGCCCGGCTTTCAGTCCTAAGCTTAAGAGAGCTTTTCCATGCCTCTCCAGAGTGTCGTCAGCTCAAGAAGCACTCCCGAGGCTTTTTTTTTTTCCTTCCTTTCTTATTGACGCAAGGGCTGACGTTTGAGTTTCGCCCACGCCTTGTGCCACAAGCGACCTGGCTGACCTGGCCGGCCCCTGCGTCTGGACTGCGGGATAATCAACTGAGGTTTGGCGCATTAAAGGGGAAAAGAAGCACCGCAGCGCATTAGCCGTTCGTCATTGTAAGCGCTCCTTCCAATTAAAGCAGAGCAGCGGGGGAACCGGGCAGGTCCGAGAGCGAGCCAGGTCTCCCGCGCCGTTCCAAAATGGCGAAGGTGAAGCGAGGACAGTGCGGACGGTAACGTCGCACCTCTGCGCGGGGTTACCGGGTACAGGCGCAGGCCACCTAGGTTCTTAGAATCCGACCGGGAGCGGAACGCGATCGCTTGCCGACGCCAACAAAACGGAGAGGGAATTTAAGCCACGCGGCCGCTGCCCCCATGCCGTCCCTGCTCTCCGCCCTTAGGCACGGCAGAAATCAGAAACAAAGCGCGCGACTTAAAAGACGACACTGCGTTGACGAAAACAAAGCGCGACCGGAGCAAGTCGAGCGCATAAAACACTTTTAACGAGGTCAAAAGGGGGAATGGAAAAAGGCCAGAGGACTCGTCTACGGTTCCCATAAGTCAGTGGTGGGATGAGAAGGGCAGAAATGTAAACCATACGATTGCTTTACTGTTCCCCAAAGGCGTCATCAGAGGGACACAGCCAAAACTTACGGTGCATCTGAACGGCGTTCATGTACAGAGCCCACTCCAAAAAAAAAAATATTAGTCCAAGCTGCACATTTAGCCCAATCCAGGTGGGGCAAAAAATTCCACAGGGATCTGGAGTGGCTTCCTCTTTTACATGAGCCCTGCCTATGACCATTATGACATTATTTCTCCACTAAATGTATTATATGTACTACTTCTTTATAGTATCTATGTAAACTTCCTTTTAACTCCTTAATTCGATCGTTTATTAATTCATTACGTTTGCTATTTCATTACATTCACCATTCTATTTAACATATTTTCCTCTTGGTTGCACATTTATTATTCATTATTAATGTTATTATCACATATATTACTCTTACATTTTACTCTACTAATTAAATTAATAATACATTCATTCTATATAAAATACTCTATTTTAGCACATTGTATTAATCATTATTTGTAAATAATTTCCATTCCGTTTAATATATTCACTTCATGATACACTTATTATTCCTTATTAATGTTATTATTGTCATATATGTTATATAATTATAATATATTACTCTTACTTTTTACTCCATTTATTAAATTAATAATATTTTCATTCTATATAAAATACTACATACACTGTATTGATCATTATTTAATAATAATAATTTCCATTCTATATAATATATTTTTCACTTGATTAAACATTTATTATTCATTATTAAATGTTGTTATTATTATTATTATTATTATTATTATTATCATCATCATCACATTTTAAATTAACTTTTTTTAAATTTTAGTACATTGTATTGATCATTATTTGTAAATAATTTCCATTCTGTTTAATAAAGAATGGAAATGAACGAATTTTTACGTTCATTTCATTCGATTTAAAACACTTTTTTTTTTAAATTATGATAAATACAAAGTAATAAAAGTGTTTTAGATAGAACGAAAATGTAACGTTACGTCGTATTTAATCATAATTTGTAAATAATTTCTATTCTATTTAATATATTCTGTATTAGCGACCATTTATTTATGTTATATTTACACAGACCACCCATTTAATCCATTTTTTATAGGAATTATAACATTTTATAATACTTTCTAATATATTTACTCCTACGTTCTATGCATTTTCTAAATTTATTTATATTCTATATAATATTCTGTATTTTATTATATTCAATGCACTCTGTTTTTTTCCCCAGTTACTATATATTCTCTGTTCCATATCCTGTCGGTGCTACTTTATGACACGTTCTGTTTTATTTATTCGGCTCATCCCCACTGCTATTATAAATCTAATATAATTCCATCAGGTCCATTTTTTAGCCTTATTCCTCATTTTCCTTGCCACTGTCGCCTTGGGCTTGCTCAGTTCGAGTTGAGGCCCTAGACGTTTGTGGAGCTGCTCCCCCCCCCCTTCAGCTCTGTTACGTATGATAGAAACATTTGGGTTTGTAATAGATCAGGAGCTTCTAGAAAGTCGCTTGGCCCGCGGGAAGCACTGCCGTCTGGACGGAAGAGTTTTCTCTTTAAGAGAATTCACCCACAGATGTCCCGCTGATTAATGAAACCGGTCCAAAAAAGGGTTTTACAGGATTACAAACTAAAGAATGTCTCGTTTCCAAGCCAGGCCAGATTACGCTCGCATTTCTGGGATTTGGATTAAACTGAATTATTTAATCCTCCAGTCAGGTATGAACAACGATTGTGCTGTGGCTGCGGGGGCGGAAAAAAAAAAAGAATCTGTGGCACAATTTCAAGAGTTGAAAAGAGTGCGCTTTAAGCAGTTCATCAGTTTAGACACCTTTTGGACGTTGTACAAACACGCCGGTTTTAGCGGCGTACCGTTGTCATCGTGGCAAGAGCAAGCTGCTAAAAACAGCTCCTGAAATCACTGGGGTCAGGTCCCTATGAAGTCTGATCGA
>JAUZST010048955.1:0-25171 GCA_034779995.1 Parotocinclus haroldoi | reverse complement strand
CTAATACGGGAGGACGGCGGGAAAGAGGGGTAAAATACGGTAGTTTCCCGGCCAAAACGGGAGACTTGACAGGTATGCTTATCATCTACAAGCTTCACAGGTCACCTGTTTTCTAGATCGCCTGTTCACAGAGAGCCACCATTTTGTATAAAGGTGTTTGGGCAAGGTCTTTCTCTAGCCGTTAGTACGATTCTGAGTGTCCTTGTAAGATTCTGGTTAAGAACTATTTGGCTGTGTTTACCCTGGTTCTCAATTCTAGATCTGCATTTGTTATTATTGTTTGCTTGTGTTGGTTGCTACTTTTGGTTTTGACCCTGCTTGTCCTTTGGATTATGAATTCTGTCAATAAATCTGGACTTGGCTTCCTACGTACGCTTCCTACGTCTCGTTACACAAAGGCTGCCAATAAATCTGGAGCTGACTGTATAATTACAGACTACCATTAAACAAAATATTGTACTACTAATGATCTCAGTGTGATGTACACTCCATTACCACACACTTTCTCCATGGTCTTGGTCTAAAAATGAAGCCAGACAGTGGCATTAATAATGTGCTTTGTAATTATTCATTTTGACTGAGTAGAACAGGAAATGTATAGAGGTAAAGAGGAGAGGTGGCTACAAGGATAAAATTGAGCGGGCGGTGTCTGAACTATAAATGGATACAGGGAAGGAGGGGGATGACCTCTTTATAACTGGCAGCATGTTTGAGAGTTATAATATTCATGTGGCCAGTATATCCGTGTTTGAAATAAAGTACGTTCTTTTATTCCTTAAATGATTTACATGTCATTTACTAAATATGTATACCTAATTGTGCTGAGAAAAGATTTTGGTTCTCGGCAATTGAGCCGTAAACATAAAAACAAGGTGTTTTGAATTCATGTTTTATTAAATATGCATTTAGCCACTAATTCATTCAAATGCTGCAGTGTTGTCCTTTATGTAATGTTCTAATATAGATTTGTATCAGAGTTATTATATAATACAGAATAACAGTCCAATTTTGGCAATGTTCATACAACATACTGATACGAAGAGTCACTGTAACATTCCCTAACTCATGACTCAATGAAAGAGGATCAATTCATGAATTGGATCCACAATAAATGCCTAAGCTACAGGCGCTCCATGACACAGGAGGCCATGAATAGACCAGCAGCAAATGCAAAGTGTGTGCGGCATCATTTTAAGCCCTAAGTACACTCATTCAGCAAATCTGATCAGAGTGGCTTATATAAAAGGTCCAAAACAAAGAGATTCACTGTAGTATTTACCAGCTAGTGTATCTCAGTACATCAGCTGTCATGTGCACATGCTCCTCATGTTGGTAGCACATCACATTATGTGGACTAGGAAGCGTAGCACATTATTTGGTATGAAAGTGTCTTGCTTAATGAGAATGTCTAACTGGTTAACATGATATATAAGCCTTTTTGTAACATGTCCATCATCACTGCAAACACTATTCAACCTGGATATTGTCTGTTAATAATAAAGACATCAGGTTTGATAGGTTTGGCTAATATTAACATTGATGAAACCATGGCATAAATTGTAAATTGACAAAAACTGATTCAACAAAACATGATACGTTCAGAAGTCACTCACAGCTGGAATCTCGAATTTTTTCAGTGTCAAACTAAGGTTGCAACCATCTGCTTATACAGTGCATCCTATCTCAACATCACAGGCTTTATCTTCTAATTCCAGCTCAAAGTGGTGAGTGCCACATGGCATCACAACAGGCGCTCAATAAATCTTACTACCTGTTCCGAACACCCCCCCCACCACCACCACCACCAACACCAGTATTTAAATCCATGCTGTGATATGTACACGTTTTTTAAACACATACATAAACTTCTCACAGAAATTATGATCTGATGATCTTGTTTAATAATATAAAATCAAATCCTTCTTTTTTAATCGATTCATATTCATTTTGAAATATCCCATCATTTTTGTGTGCATTGTAGTTGGCAGTGGCAGCTGGTGAATTTTAAACTTGGAACTGCACATGCTCATGATTACTTCATATTTTCTGCAGCCATGGCAGGGTGCTACTTCTGTCCCTACAGAGAAACTGCAGTTAGTCGCACTGCCTAAAAAAAAAAAATCCTCCTAATACATTGTAAATAATGTCTATACGTTGGAAGACTTTCTGGTGTGAACCTAATGAGGTTTGAAAAGTCAATCATGTTTGCAATTCCCATTTTACTGATTGACTGCTGATTACAAGGAATTGTTCCTTTGAGGGGTCAACCAGTCATCAGGGAGAAGCCACGTGTCAAGGAAGCGCAAATTGAAAATGCGCTGTGCAATAAACCAAATGTTTGTCTCTGCAAAATAGAACCCTCCACACTATTCATTATCAGTGAACCTTCTCTATCCGGGCATGGCTCAAATCAGTGTGTTGTTTGTCTAGTGCCAGTTATTCTTTCATCCTGTTTCTTGTTGTTCTTACGCCATAGACACCTACAGAGGCACGAGCGTCACGAAATGTCTGTTAGTTGCGTTTTTGAAAATTGTAATGAATCATGATGAATCGAATAAATGAATAATGACTTTGGCATTGCTGCATTTTAAAGAAACTGATAGGGAAGCCAGGCTTCTGAAATAGTATCACATTAGATAATCAATCTTCTTTGTTACTCATTTAAAGCATGTGCCAACCTGGTCTAAATTGCTAATAAGTTAAGATAAGGAACTTATTATAGGTAATATTATATAAAATATTATTTAAAATAACGAATAGGTCAAATGTTAATTATTATGCTATGCCAGTACAGATAACGTCAGAATCAGGACCACTTTCTCTTCTACCTCTCATGCTGCAGTGTGTAACTGTGACATCATGTAAATGAGAAGTTGTAAGTTGACACCTTGTTGCGCCAAAATGCCCTTGGATTGGATTATGCACCTATCATTCGGTCAAATCTTCATGCCACATCCACCTTGACTCCATGCCTCAGTGTGTATTGGGAAAAAAGTCATCTTGTAAAAACGACTGAAAATCAAACACTGCTTTGTCTGCCATTGATCTGAGACCACCATACAAGCAATGCCTCATACAGGCAAGTGTGAAATGAACACAGCACACACAATCACTGTGGTAAGCAGCCTTTATAGCTGAACTGTTTTAGCTCGATGTGTATTACGATCTGTATGACTCAAGCAATTCACCAAATAGTTTAATAGCAATATCTATAATCAGTGTAATATGTATTGAAATATATTAATGTCTATGAGGAAGACACAGTGGTGTAAGTTGTTAACGCGGTCGCCTTGCAGCTCCAGAAAACCCCAGATTGATATTGGGGTTACTTATTAAGTAAACAAATACATACAAACGATAAATTATTATCATATATGTCACTTTTAGCTACCCGATTTTACTCCAACTAGAGTTACGTCTGAGGCAAGACAAAAAAAAAAAAAGGCACATCAAGACCAGACTAAGACTTTTAGTTGTCACGTCTCAGTTGTGACCACTATCGGGACTGGCCAAGACTGGGACGAAACAAGAATTTTTTTTTTTCATCATACAAGAATAAAGAGAAGAAAATGGAAAAAAGGTTTATAATATGCTTCACATTTATTACTTATTATTTACCATGATATTTTAATTAATAACACTATATTTCATCTTATATACTGTAAAATCTAACATTACATAATATATAAGCTACAATTTTTTTATATTATAGTCTTGGTCAAAGTAGGACAATGTAGCTTTTGCAAGCAAACTATGTTGCTGATTCTTAATTAACTTCACCACAACAACAACATCCATTCAATCCATCCAATCAGATTCTATTATGAAAGGTGAGTTCAATTTGGTTGTGATTTTAGTGTGAATTAATACCATGCCATTTCATTTGCTTTTTAGTTCTACTGTCAATTTGTCAATCATAATACCTACTAGGATATAGTATGTAAAAATAGCAACAGCAGCGTTGATATTAGGCACTAATTTGACATTTCGGGATGTTGGGATGTAGCCCCATTTGCACCTGGGCCGAGGAATTTAAAGTGCTGGCTGAGTCTCAGCAGATGGGACATTCTTAATAAAACATGGCAATAATTAGACTGTACGTATTAAGTATTCATGAGTTTGGATGTCATGGCAGTGTAATATGCTGCCCACCACTTCAGGGATTTTAGTCTGGTTGGCCATCACACGTAGACATGACTGACCAGCACCTTCCCTGCCCTTCAATGGACTGGTGTCCATCATTACGCCCCACTGACTAGGATTAAAACCATCACATATGGGTCACAGTAGTTAGCTCTCTCAGCTCACAGCTTTATAGACCTGGGTTGTAGATCCTGCTCACTGTTGTGTAGTTTGCATGTTCTTCACATGTCTACATCCAATGTCCTCAACGTATTCTGGTTTCCTCCCATATTAAAATGGATTGTGTTAGGTCATCGTGTCTTTAAAGTGCCCAAGCGTGAGTGAGTACACAACCCCAGTGCACACCCCTCGCCTATGTGTGACACACAGTTGGATTAAGTGGGTATGGAAAGTGAGCAAGGGAGTGACTAGTAGGTAGGTAGAAATCTGATACTGAGTACTGATACTAATTACTAATAAAATAAATGGCACCCAGGTAAACCATGCTTACCATAATAGGAATTGACAGAATTAAACTATGATTATGAAGACCAGATAATTAATGATTTTCGAACCTTGTTTTCGGTAATTTAATGACAAATACAGTACACAATCACTCATATCAACTGATTATACAGGACACAATTACCGTACTGTTATCACATCATCATTAGAATTGATTTTATATGCTTTTTCATTAGAATTGATTTTATATGCTTTTTCTACGCACAAAATTCCAACATCTCCATTCTAAAAAATGAAATGGGGTGAAGAACTGCTACCTACATAACTGTGTATCAGCAAGACATTGGTGGACACCCAAAATTGCATGAAACACATGGATATTAATAGGGAGTTGGTCTCCGTTTTCTGCTGCAATAGCCTTCTATTGAGAAGACTTTCCACTAGTTTAGTAACAGGAACGTGAGGTCAAGCACCGATAATATGCCCTGACTCACTGCTGTTCCGAATAATCAGGGCTCACTGCAAGCCAGCTCACCCTTAAAGTTTGCGAACGTTTTCTTGATGGACTATGCTGCACTGTCATGAAAGAATTCACTTAGTCTGAAATGTTTGACTATTTGATATATGTCAAAGTAACATCCACAGATCTATTGTTTAACAGCAGTACAGTACCTAGTGCATCACACTGTTAAAATGATTTACTTCACCCGTCAGTGGTTCTAATGATCTGGCTGATTTGTGTAGTGTACACAACACGGCATGTCACATGCACTGCATCACTTTCAGCCACTACTGCGTTGTTCATACGTATGTCCTAGTCCTGATTTAGCAGCATGGAAGATGGAAAGCGAAAGCATTCTCCTGAACACACATTGGTACAGAACGGCTAATAATTACCATTCAGCTGTAAAGAAGATCTAGATCTTGGCAGTATAACTATATAAAGCCTATATACATTTACCGATCACTTGATTAGGTACATCTCCTAGTCCTTACACTCATTGTCCATTTCGTTAGTTCCACTTGCCACATAGGTGCACTAAATGTAGATACCATCCGTTTCTCTACATACTTTCTTAGTCCCCTTTTACTCTGTCCTCTAATGGTCAAGACCAACACAGGACCAGCACAGATCACATATTGTTTGCATGGTGGATCATTCTCAGCACTGATGTGGTGGTGGTGTATTGCTGTGTGTTGTGCTGGTAGTGGATCAATTTCAGAACTACAGGATGCTAGTGGCTGGACGTTTTTGGTAAGTGGAGTCTTTTCAGTCAGGCAGTAACACATGATCCACCACCCAAATAATACCTGATCTGTACTGGTCCCATCAGGGTCCTCACCATTAGAGAGCAGAGTGAAGGGGGAAAGCAAAGTACAGGCTGCGTTGTGGATTTATTTTTTTGCAAAGGCTGCCAAAACCATTGTTGAGGTTTCTTTGTCTGCTTTCTTCATACAGCCACTATATGGATTGTCATCCACAGTTCCATTTCTTTCTGGGATTTGGCTATGAGGGATGCAACAGTGCTATGTGAACTTGGTGGTCTTTTTGGGCGTCAGTTTTTGAAGTCTATGATACAGCAGCTGTGTTCAGATATGTCATTTTCCCTTTTGTTCATGCTTTGATTTGGTAAGTGGAAGTGAAGTGGACAAACAGGTGTACCTAAAACTGATTGAATGGGTTTAGACATGTGCCATATATAACATTTCTAACATATATAACATTTAACATTTGAATAGGACATTATATTGCATTGTCTAAGTGCCATTGTGTTTTATGAGTGACTTTACAGCATTGCTTTTACAGTTTTAGTTTTATCTTATTATACTATACTCACTGCATCTGAAAACAATGTTCTATGCCTTTATTTTCAGCATCCATATAGCATAACATTGACGGATGTGATAGATTTCTTACAAAAGTGCTGGGTGGTATACCACTTTATGCAGTATACTGGATTTCCCATAATTTAATTTTCCATATAGTATGATTCTGATATAAAGAACACAGTGTAGCTGAAAAACTACAATAGGCAGCAAATGATATAATATTCTTTGTGGTTAGAAGCGATACGGAGCACTGTGTAGAACGGAATCGCACAACGCCATTCTGGGTGCAGCACATTAGCTAGCCAGGTAAAATATACACCACAGCATAGCCTAGCCTAGCCTGGCATAGCATAATCGTTTGTTAACATCTGAGAGAGGTTCTATCAGAATAAATAACAGAAGTGATGTTAAAGAAAGCCTGAACCAGTGATGCAAAAGAAAGACTTGTGACAAAAAGCTATATATTGCAAAGGTTTGTTGAGTCACTGTTGTTAACACGGCAACTTACTACATCGTATCAGCAAAAAGAATGTGTTGGAATACAGAATGGGAGATTGGTTGGATTCAACCAGTAGCACCAATGGATTCAACCAGTAGCACCAATTAAAGCCAAAGTCATTTGGTCAAAGTCAAAGACATTGCTTGAAGATGCCTTTTCTCTGCGCCATTATGAAAAGAATAACAGTGAGACGGGTTCTGAAACAACGAAACGCTGGAATTGAAGTGTGTCCCTCAAGGGAGAAAATACTTCAAAACGAAAAATCTTTTTTTTTTTTAAACTAGGCTATTTTTGTTCCTACTGCCCAACACTACTGTGGAGTACTGTAAAGTATGCTTTAGCGGGAAGCATAAATGCACCAGAGTATATGTAGGTCAGGTGTTATACTTTACTAAATCAGCCTCTAAATCTCTATGCAACCATGGACAGACACAGCTGGACATCAGTATGTCCTTCTGTACCTCCAGGAGGCAAAGAACACCATACTATCAATCAATCTGGCCTGCCTGTTTTCTTCCGTTGTTTCACTGTGTTCCTACATCATATTGTGACTGCAACTGACACCACATGCACAGAGCGTCAGTGATGAAGTGTGCATTTGTTTTCATGGGTATTTTGAGCTACAGAATCAACGCAGGACCTGACAGCGTGGGAGGGTTAATAAGCTTGAGCACTTCAGAGCGTTGTGTTGCTCAGCCTAAAATCTGCTCCTTTAGTGAGGGAGGGGGGAGGAGGAGGGGAAGAGCCATACGGTGGAAAATAAGTTTTTATCGTGCTTCGCATCAAATGGCAGCACAAGTTAAGGAAGGTATTAAGTATGCTGAAAATTGACTCGGGCAGCACGTTTGAGTCTGTGTTTGTGAAGCATGTGGCATATTTGGATGATGCAGTGGTTAGCATTGCCGCTTCACAGCTCTGAGATCCCTGGTTTGATCCCGACCCTGGGCTCGGCCTGTGTGGAGTCTGCATGTCTTCCCTGTGTCTACTTGGGTTTTCTCCCGGTACTTCGGTTTCCTCCCACAATCCAAAGACATGCATGTTAGTTTAATTGGTGTCTCCAAAGTGCCCCTTAGTGTGTGATTGTGGGTGTGTCTATAAGTGTATATGCCCCACGATGGATTGGCACTCTGTCTAGGGCTGTTTGCACCCTGTGTGACCAGTTAGGAACTGGCTCACCCTGACTAGGATAAGTGGATAAAACAATGAAGAACGAGTGAATTTTATTACAAATCAAAATTATACAATAAATTCAATAAAAAAGGGGTTATACATTTAAAGTCAGTAATGTTAATTGCCCTGACTGCCTTGGTAAGAATAACTACTGCAGGATTTGATTATACAGTATGCTGCAGTGGACTACTGTGAAGCAACTTTCTCAAATAATTCTTTTGGAGACAAAATTGCAAGAAAAGCCATTAAAGAATCCCATCCAAGCATATACTGTATCTGATCAGATGAGTCTCTGTAGCATTCTGGTCACCAGCACAATGCAGAAAATGAACTGCTGAGCTGCCAATGCTCATATTTAACAGGCAATGTATTACATTTTAGCCCTTGGTAAACCATGTGTTTGTCCTCAAATACCAAGAAGGTACACACAAAGCAAATCCTTAAACACTCTGACTGGTTGCGAGACCATGAACACTCCATTAAAGTGAATACTTCAATCAAAAATCAAGAATATGCTAAAATTTTATCACAGGAATTTATACAACAAACATTGTTTGTTTTTTGGTTTTGTTTTTAGATTTCTCTGTTGCATGATTACAAGTTATGCATTGTGTGACAATTGTATTGTTATCTTTATTATCCCTTTAGGGTTTTTTTTTATTATTATTTACCTATTTTAGTGTGAAATAAACTACAAGGTGGCGGAAAATATCAAATATTGAGGAGAATGAAAGTAATTCCTGCTGAGGACACGAGATCGTACAGTGACTCAGACTATTGGACTAATTAATGCCAATATACAGATTATTATGTATATTATAATCTTATTTTATTCAGTATTTCATTTATTGATTTTTACAATTATGTTATAGTTTTATTTTGTCTATTATACTTTTCCTAATATTAATTATTTATTAATAATATAATTATCTCTACATTATTGAATGTAATTATTGAATTTTTGTAAAAGATATGTTTTGTGTTTATATATATATATAAGCTTCTGTTTAAACTATTTAAACAATTATATCACTGATTAATTAGATTAAGAATTATGGAGGATGGGTCCCTTTTTGAGTTTAGGTTTGGTTTCTTCCTTATAACGTTTTGAGTGTTTTCCCTTGCCAGTGTCAACCTAGGCTTGCTCATGGGATTCATGGGACTGGGCATAAATAGAAGATGATCTAAAATTGTAAAGGCGTTTAGGACAATGCTCAACTTTATGAAATAATATAAACAAAACTCTGACTTTGACATGAAATAATCAGTGAAACAAAGCTGAAATGAAGCTAAGAAAATGAAACAATAATTTAAATAAACTGATAAATCGTCTAAGAAAAAATACTTTTGAGTTTCTCTTAATCAAAACAAACCAACCTTGGACCGCTACTAAATGTAGAAATAGCACTGGTTAACAAATTAACAAACAAAACAAACAAACTGGTTAGCAAACAAAAGATTTTCGAACATTTAAAAAACTGTTTCTCTAATTATATTTCTAGAATTTCTCTTCTCCATTTTCTTCTCATATGCTCACATATCATGCCCGTAAAACATATGCATGTATTGACAAAAACAGCTCACCAAGAAGGAGCTATTGAAATAGCCAGAAACTTTAAGTATGAATGTAATGATGTTATTTGTAGCAATATTAGAGCGAAAGAAAAGTTGACTAGGGAAAACTGTACCATTGCCAGGAGGCTATGTTAGGCTGCTTCTAGCCAGGATTAAAAATTGTCACATTCACCCACAGCTATTGCGTCTGGGTCTGTAGGTCCTTATCCATCACACCAGCAGTTGGAGCGGTGTGTCACTCCCCAGCAAAGACAGGATTGAAGTGCTCACCACGAGACCTCTGTACTCGAACCCAACCATCATCGGTTAAAGATAATACAGTTCCAGTCTATAGTAGTTCAGTGGCTGGCTATCCATGGTCGAACACTTGAAAAAATGAGTGCTGGGACAACAAATATCCTTGTGCTTAGCACCGGAAAATGGTCTGGGAAATGACATGTATGGGTATGTAGTGATGGTGCCACCTGTCTCTAGATGGTGGTTGTTGACAGATCAAATTATCCTTTCTATTGGTGGTCAGTCTGAGCCGAACAATCTTTCACCAAGCAGCAGACTACCCAAAAGAAGCCGCTGAGAACTTTTTTACAGGGCAGCACAGCAAGCAGTTTTATATCCTGTTTTGATGAGGCACAGTGTCTGCAATTTATATATCTGCATAAAATATAACTACATGCTGAGTTTTGCAGCAATCCAGCATTTCTATTTGGCAAAGTGTATGTACCAATGTTGTACAAAATTTAAGAAAAAGGGAAGAAAAACAGTCAAAAATAGTGTAAAATATAGTATACAGTCCACATAATTTAGTTTTCAGAACAAAAGAAGTATTTTTGTTTCCGATGTAATGACTGATGACAGGTCAGTTCGCCTTGATTTTCTGCTTTCCACGGTATTGCCTCTTCCTCATATGCTTCTACTCTTCATCTCCACTGCTTAAAACTGCCAACACCTCATTAATTAACCTGTATAATTTATAAATAAACAGACCTTTTGGTTAAACCTTAGCTGGTGGAATTATATGTGGATGTGAGTGTAAAGATCTTTTAAAGAGAATCATGTATGATCGCAACTTTACTTTGCCTATTTTGTGTTGTCTTGCTTAAAGTTGAAAAGTAGTGTTACCTTTTATTGGTGTTACCAGTCAGTTCTGCCCAGCAACCACTTTGCAATTTTGCATAGACACAGTGCAAGGTCAATCCAAACTTCATGGTGGATTACACCATGCTAATGCGCTGATTTCATTTCTCACCATCTGTTTATTTCCTGCTATATGCTTTGGGCTGAACTGAACAATTCTGTGACCTTTTAAACTGGCATTTCTCTAGGTGAAGCTTGTACTTCTGACACAATGAGTAATACCATGTAATCTGTGTATCAACGGAAAAGGAGCAAGTATTCTTTTCCTTCAATCACTCATTAGAGACTGTGCACTGTGTTTTGCAAGGTAAGTGGGCGAGTTCAGTTAACCTGAGCCTGATTTATTAGTTTGGAATTTTGTGCTTTTGACCCCAGTGCAAAAAAAACTAATGTGATGTTTTAGTTCATTTTTACACTGTCAGTATGTTTTTGTACTTCTGGTCAAGAGTGTCAGTGTTGAGTAATCGATGTTATTACAATAGCTCTGGCAAGGTCATTTATTACTGTGAGGAAGTTTAATTAGTAAAAGGAAAACTTCCCCATGCTGGCTAATAAAATATAAATATAGGAGGCGTTTTTTCTATGTCAGAAAAAAATGTGGTAAGGCTTAAATGTGTGTGCCGGCAAGGGCAAATGTTGAATTGGATTGATCAGGCCAATCCCAGTGGACCTCTTTACCTCCAGGTGTTTTTGGAGAAAAAATATAATGGCCAGTGCAGGACATGTTTGGATTTATGCTGATTAAGCAGTGACAACTAAGCAATTGTGCTGAAAGTACTTCTACAAATGCATTTGGTCATTTTATTGGCTGGTCTATATCCTAATACTGTGTATACAGTGTCTATATATATATATATATATATATATATATACATTCGAATCTGGTTAATGGGACCACTTCGGGACGTGATGGTTTTGGTCCTAATAACCGGCTGGTCTGTTTAAACGAATGTTACAAGACGGGATGTGCTAAAAGTTATGTAACATATTAAACATATTAAATGTTTATTAAACCTTTATTGTGTGATTTACACGTATAGCAAATTTATACGTATATACAAACAAGAACTGCTGTTGCTTACGAACTTTATTCATCGAAAAATTAATTTACGAACAAGTTTTTCGAAACGATCTACAACACAATGTATAGATATTATACATTATACATAATACTGTAAAAAACACTTACTCAATTCAAGTTAAGATTTGAAGAACTTATCCAGTGGGATCTGATCCGCTTTTGCTGTGGCTAAGTGGCCACTTTTGGCTTTTAGGCAAAGACCTATAGGTGGCAGTAGAGGGCTGGGGAAAAACTCTGGAGTTTTCGGGTAGTTATGCCAGAGACGAAGAGTGTATTCACGGATATTACGTATTTCTTGTTTGCTGTCACATTCTTTGGTCCGATTAAGCGGAATTTTGGTCCAAATAAGCGAACCAGTGGCAGTTCCCATTAACCGGTGGTCCAATTAACCGGAATCCACTGTGTGTATATATATATATATATATATATATATATATATATATATATATAGTATGTATACAGACCGTTATCCAGGTTGTATAAATCATACCTATGACTTTTTTTAATTAATCATGAAGGGCACCTACACTCACACAATCGTACACACACACTCTGGGCACTTTATAGCCACCAGTTAACCTAATATGCATGCTTTTGGACTGCAGGAAGGAAACCGGAGCATCTGGAGAAAACCCACATGGACGTGGAGAGGACATGCAAACCTCACACAGAAAGGACTCTAGCCGAAATCAAACTCAGGACCTTTTTGCTGTGAGGCAACAGTGCTACCCATTACTATTTCCTTTTTTTCAAATAGAATATAGTTTTGGAAGTAGTTATAAAATAGGAAGTAAATAAACATGAATATGGGCCTTATCTTCATACGCCCTATATGCACTATTAAAAAAATATTTTTCTTTAAACCAGTTTAGGGCAGTTGCAGCTCCGGGGTTAATTTACTGAACTATTGACCAGGTTTGCCACATTCAGTATCACAAGGTAAGAAAATAAACTATGTGCATATTTTTTACATCTACTGATGTCTGTATTATTATGAGAAATTAGAAGCATGATGTAATCTGTGAAGCCGTTTTCTGTTATATTATCTTATTAGCATTTTAATTAGAAAAATGTGCTTCTGTTGGCTAGATTCATGCAAATGTTTTAGGGAACATTCATAAATAAGATGGAAGCTGTGCGGCAAAGCAATGAGTTCATTTATAAAATGAATGTTATGCTTTGGAACAGGAACACACACAGTGTTGGAAAACATATGCTTTTTGTGGACTTCGATTAACATAATGGTTACCGTGGCTTATTAATGGTTATTAAACACCTAAAGCTAACTTTAACCTCAGAAACCTAAAGAAAATATTTTGGCTCTTTTGGTTTTTCCTAAGAAAGTTGTGAGTTTATTCATTTATTATTTTTATGACTTTTTTTAACTTTACTCTTACTCCCTCTCTCTCTCTCTCACACACACACACACACACACACACACACACATTGTCTACATGTCTTCATGGTTTTGTTGGGACTTCCCATTGAGATTAAGATTATTGTAACTAATAACGCTATCTAATTAACGCTATACCTGCATCTACCATTAACCCTATCCAACACCTCAGTAAATTAAATTATATTTTTTAGTCTTTTAAAAGAAAACTGCCGTTCTCCTCATGGGAAAAAGCCAGTTGTCTCCACAAGGTAAAGAAAATGTCAGATATTTCTATCCTTGTGAGCACACCTGGTTTTCACAATGTATTATAAATAGAGCTCTTATATACACATAGATAAAATGTGTGTGCGTGTGTATGTGTGTGTGTGTGTGTGTGTGTGTGTGTGGACAGAGATGATTGCTGGCTAGACATGGTGTCTCATTTCTCTATGCTACTTTCTCTGCACAGCATTCTAAAATGAGGCCAGCTGGAAATTGTGCATGTGTGTGAGAGAAGTGAAGAAAAAGCTGCATTTGTGGTTGTGCAGTATGTAATAGCACACAGCAATACAAGATACATCTCAATTTTGTGAAATGTTCCAGCAAAATTATATATTTCAAGCCTGTATCAAGCAGGTAAAAACCTCACACTACAGTATTGATGTGCTCTTCTTGAATCCTTTTATTTTCTTTCGTTGATTATTTACTGTATTTAATCTTATTCATTTCAGTCTTTTTTTCCTTTCATACCCAGTTCAGGTTTATTACTTGAATGCAGTGTATTAGGAGCAAAGAAATGACATTTGATTGACAGGGCTACTCTGGTACCAACCTCTAGGTCTTTACAGACACTGTGACCTTTTATTGTGGTGAATCACCAGTTTAATTTGTTTAAATGAAAATCAGATTACTTAGATATAATCACTTCAGCTACAGTTTTCCATAGAAAAATACATAAAAAAGTGGCCTGGCAAGTGGCCTTACATGTACCTAGTTCTGTTTGTGTAACTATAGCGAAGGAAAGGAAAATAGTCCTAATTCTAAACTAAATATTCATGTAGGTTTCCTATAACGACTGCATCCCACAATAAAGTAGCATTTTCAGTTTGAATCTGGAAACTTCAATAACTTTAGTACTCACTCGACCCAGTGTTAAATAATACCTTTAAAAAGGTTCCAGTCTGGCAGGCCGCTAAAGTATCAAGCTGCCAAAAGTCTTAAAACACATGTGAAGGCATCAGAAGTGAAATCTTCTTTACTGTATTTTACTGACTTGGCTCTTCATAACAGACCTAATAATCCATGAGACAATGCTCCATAATGCTCAAGCTCTGCGGGTCATTATTCAAGTTTACAGTCACTACACTGATAGGGTCACCGCACAGACGGAACACACACAAACACTCACCGCCATCATCCTCATCAAAGGAGTTCATGCAGGGGAAGTAGATAGCGAGAGCTTCAAAGGATGCTGACAGGCTGATGCGACTCTGTGAACGTTCCATGTAGAGGCCCGAGGTGGGCGCAGGTGCCGCGTCCGGCGGCTTGGGCAGACGCGCCTGGGCATTCTTCACGCGGAGCACGGCACGCGGCGTCTTGGCAGACTTTCACCGGCCCCCTCGCCAGTCAACGGGGAGGAGAGAAGGGGAAAAGGGAGGCGAATGAAGTGGCGAGACAATGCCAAAACTCTTTCCTCCTTCCTGTACAGCGGGGTAACAAATCCCAAAGTTGTTCTGAAGATTTGAGTAGATCAGTCTTTTGACGATTTGGCTTTCCTCCTTGTACCTTTGCCGAGGTCTTCAGGGTGAGAGATGAGGAGATGAAAGAGGAGAAATGGCAGGCAGTCTCATATCAGCAGCTGATGTCCATGGCTGGTGAAGACAGCATGATCTGTTGCTTTATTTACCGTTCAGGCTGATCGCTGATGATGCCACTCTCTGCTTGGAGTGCCAGAGAGGCAGATGTCTGAATGGTGTGGTAAGGCAGCCTGTCAGAGAGAGGAGAAGGAGAGGTTGTGAAAGACAGAGATGGAGAGAGACAGGGAGAAAGAGGAGAGGGAGGAATAGAAATACAAAGCTCATACTATTCAGACAGTCTGAGGCTGACTCAGTTCATTCAGCACTGAGCTCTTTGTGGAGACCAAAAGCGGGGGAGGAGGTGCACTAAGCTGTTGCTGGGATTTATCGTAGCAGCCAATCACAACATGGATGGGAGGATGTGGGAGTGGTCTGGAGCAATGGCTGTGCAAGAATCTTTCATCTCTTCACTGAGACTGATGCGCTATATGTCTTCATGCCCTCATATTCTTTTCTCCATTCTGCACCTTCTTTGCCTTCATTTACTCCTCTCTCTACTATGACCAAGCAGTTCTTTTTTCCTCCTTCTCCAGTGATGCCCTTCAAACATCTGCCTCTGGAACAGTTGGCACAACATAGATGCAGAATAAAAGAAGGAACAAAATAAGGATTCTAGGTAAATGATTCTGTCTGTACTGTTTTCAACAAAGCTCCTCTTCATGAGCGCATGCCTGCACACCAGCATGCTTGAATTCAAACCATTTTTGCTACTTTGCTGTACCTTAGGTCCACTAAAAAAAAATAAGTATAAAGTCATTCTTCACAAGGACTGTTGTGGCTTATAACATTCCCATAGCCCTTTATATTCACTCTTTGAATTCACTCCTCTTTTTTCATGGCACCACACAAAGGTGTAATAATTGTTGTGAAGTTTGGTGAACCCGGGTCACAAGATTCAGTGCTGTGAAAACATTTTTCCCCCTGCTGATTTCTTTTGTTATAGTTCATATCACACGAATATGCTGAAGACATAGTAGACAAACAGAAGACAAAGAGTACATAAGAAAAGACGAAACAGTTTTTTTTTTCTTTTTTTGAGTCATTATATGTTTGAAAGAAAATAGTAATGCAATAGTTATATCACTGTGTGGAAAAGCCCCTAAATGTAATGGCTTGTTTGCCTTAATGCCTTAATACCAATAGCTACAACCAAATTCTTCTGATAATTGAAGGGCAGTCTGTCATTGCTGAGTTTATTTCATTCTGCCAGTTTAAGGTTCTGCCATAGCATCACACCGGTGGTTTCTGGGATTATGTGTATGTCATTCCAAAATCTTAATTTTGTGTCTTTTAAACCCTTGTTCTTGTTCTTCAGGTATAACCCAATTGCACTTAAGATCACAGACTGATGACAAGATATTCATGAGTTCATGAATTATGGCAAGTTGTACAGATCATGAAGTATCTTGATAAAAATCACACTATCACACTGATCTTCTTATTGTATAAAGCTGCATTACCTTTTACACTAGATGTAACAGGACTCATGGCTTCCACAAAATCATATTCTGAACATGTTTTGCATGCACAAGTCAATGACAATTTAGAGACACCAATTAACCTAACACGCATGTCTTTGGACTGTGGGGGGAAACCGGAGTACCCAGAGTAAACCCACGCAGACACGGGGAGAACATGCAGACTCCACAAAGAAAGGACCTAGGCCGCTCCACCCTGGGAGCGGTGCCGCCCAACCGAGCCCCCGTGCCGCCATATTACTTATTACTTGAGGGGAATTCAATTGACTGCTTTATCCAGGTCCAACCCTAGAAATGACCCTTGCTGGGTACGTCACCGTATCCCTTTTTCCGTTACCCAGTGTTGCGTAAGACTCCTTTATAGTAAACTCGTTTGGAAGAACGCAGCATGGTAGCCATAACTGGTGCTAAGTGTAATTGTGTAATTAGGGAGAACCTGCAGACCGTTTGGACGAATATCGATGGACATTCTTTTCTTTTCTTTTCATACACTTCCCCCCTCTGTTCTGTAGTCTGTAGCCAGTTGCGGGAGGTCATCGCTCAGCCTGACGAAGGGCAGATATCGGTGACACTACAACACAAAGCCCGTCTGGATCTCTTTTGTGCTGTTCCACTCAGATCCTGACCTGAGCTGTGCCTTCGCGATCGCTCAGAAAAGCTGTGTTAAAAGCTTACAAGGCCGGCTCGGTGGGTAGCACCGCCACCTCACGGCAAGAAGGTCCTGGGTTCAGTCGTAGGGCGGAGCGGCCTGGGTACTTTCTGTGTGGAGTCTGCCTGTCCTCCCTGTGTCTGCGTGGGTTTACTCCGGGTACTCCGGTTTCCTCCCACAGCCCATAGACATGCACGTTAGGCTAACTGATCCCTGTAAATTGACATTGACCCGAGTGAATATTTGTCACTAGTCTTGTGATGACCTGCGTATAGATGAGATAACCTTGTGTGTGATCGCTAAAATGGCTGCTGATGCCGCTGAGAGCGACGTTAAAGACACCAAACAAACAAACAAAACGGAGTAGAGTGAAGGACGCCATCACACCTTAGCAGCTCGCATAGCTGATTTAAAAACTATGCATGCATGCTGAGAGGGGCTTAAGACATTTGAAGGTAAAGCCCTAATCTGATTCATAACACCCACTAAGCCTTTGCCAAACATAATATGTGAAGCAATTACAGTCGCTACCGTTAAGGAGGCTCTGTTCATAAACCCAAAGAATTTAATTCAGTTGAAATACAAAGTGCTTTCGTCGTCATGAGGTGGAATTCGGGGGAGGATGAGGAGGGGTACTTCTGCCTCATGAAATGTATGATTAACACAGATTCACCGGTACCTTGCTGTCTGAACTACAGCTAGTCCCTGATTTAAGGTGGGGATATGGCGTCACTTGCCTTGGAAGAAGAAAATTCAGAGTATATTTTCTGCTGAATGCGTATTTGTGTATTATCAGGTTCCCATCGTAAATTGAATATATCATAAGTCGATCCATCGTAAAGCGAGTACCTGTTCATAGCAACGGTTCCTGTCAGCAAAGAAGGCAGAATCCTGGTGTTTTCTGTTCTTGTTGGTGAGCGTGGCGTTTAAAAAAAAAAAAAAACACACAAATCTGTCTTAGTTACTCTGAACGTTGCAGGCGTGAAAAGCTGGAAACCTCAACAGCTAATCAGCGCTGAGCATCCACAAACGGAGGCGGGAGTTCAGCGGCCTCGCTTGCACGTTAGTTCCCATTTGGACTGGGGTGAACTCGTGTTGATGTGTTTTGAGACTTTTGTGCGAGTTGCTCGTGTTTGTGTGGATGTGCCTGTCCTATTGCGAGTAGTACTCCAACTAACTTTACCCGTGCTGTTCGTAATACGGTCTATGGATGCATTTTTCATGTCGGCTCCATCGTCCTCTTAGTAATACGCCGTTCTCCTAGACAAGTACATTAACGTGACGGTACAGTACTGTATTTTCTTTAATTGCTGTGAATTTCAATAAATGAAACATGCAAAGACATTAGGGATGCCGTGTACATGGTAGCGTTCCGCTCATGTTTTTCTCGGGAAAATACCCCTATGTCGCTGTGGTAGTGCTTGGTCAACATCCATTTACGTCAACGTCCTGTTTCCCAGAATGTTTGTTTGTTTATTTGGCTTCTTTAACGGCGGCCATCCAGTGACACGCACAAGGTTACATCCATACGCAAGTTCGTCTCAAGACCAGTCATGCATACACATACGCAAGTCAATGACAATTTAGAGACACCAGTTCACCTAACGCGCATGTCTTTGGACTGTGGGAGGAAACCGGAGTACCCGGAGTAAAGCCACACAGACACGGGGAGGACATGCAGACTCCACACAGAAAAGGACCCAGGCCGCTCCGCCCTGTGACTGAACCCGGGACCGGCTTGCTCTGAGGCGCTGGCGCCGTCCCACCGAGCCGCCCCCCAGAATGTAATATGGTTGTTAAACAGTGCATACCTGTATTGGGACAAAGGCTTAGTGTCGTGCAGTTTAGTGCTTTCTGGCTCCACGGGATTCTTTGCGTTAGGACAGGATGCTAGATTGCTTATAGTGTATATTGAAATGTCCCTTCCCTGCATGCAGAGACCAACAGAATAGAACGATCGCAGCTAACAAATTATGGCCTTTGTTGTACAGCCCTAACGGGCAAACTAGACATGGTAACTTTGTGACTGACAGCCAGTCATGACATGCACCAAACACAAATTCCCCAGCGTCAGATTTCCTCGTTAATGAATCCCACATGCCGTGTGGATTGAGGCAAGAATGTTTTCCTCTCACATTTTCAAGTTCACCTGCAAAGCTGCCTGTCAGGACTGAGTGTAGAATTGTGATTTCTTTCACATTCAGGCCAGAGAAAAGATGCATTCATGTGTTCCAGAGCCAGATCGTTTAACAAATCGACAGTCGTGGAATGCAGACAGGTGTGAAACGTAAGGAAAAGAACACACACTGTACAGTAAGATGAAAACATTTACTACTGTACAATGCATATCTTTGTATCTTTTACAAAACAAAACCCAGTTTTTCTCTTTTCTGTCAGCTGACGTCGCAAGGCTTACATCATTTAGACATTTTTTTGACATTATATTTTGACTAAGACGTATATGAGACAGATTTCTTTTTTTTTTACTATTGCGGTGTGCACGTGGTTTGCTTTGCATTTATGCACAGCTTCAGCCTTTGAGTGTAGCCCCTAGGAGTATGGATTCTCCTTCTGAGCCTGGTGTTTCTAAACGTTTCCTCCTCATGGCATCAGAAGACGCTTTTTGTAGTGCCACATGACTACGTGCCAGGGTTTAGACCCAAATCTCAACTGTTCTCAACTCAACTCGGCTGTTGTTGGCTGTTTTACGACATACATTAAAAATGTGGAATTTCTTCCCTAATCGTTTGTTTCTTTCCATCCATCCATTGTCTTCTGCTTAATCCACACGGGGTCGCGGGTCAGCCGGTGCCCACCCGGCAACTCTGGGCAAAGGGGCAGGAACAACCCTAGACGGGGCGCCAATCCATCATAGGGCGCACGCACACAGTCACACGCTAAGGGTCCCTTTAG
Organism: Parotocinclus haroldoi; assembly: GCA_034779995.1. Taxonomy (NCBI): domain Eukaryota; kingdom Metazoa; phylum Chordata; class Actinopteri; order Siluriformes; family Loricariidae; genus Parotocinclus; species Parotocinclus haroldoi. The sequence goes on along the minus strand of JAUZST010048955.1, from coordinate 5,021 downwards.
AGACACCAATTAACCCAACAGAATCAATGTCAGCAACCTACTTAACGGCGTTACCTTGTTAAATTCATTAGCTGCTGTGGTACAGCAGTTGTAATGAAGTTTTATTAAACCCATGCGATGTGAGCATGGGCAGACTGAACGCCGAGCAAAATTTGGCTGCCATTCCGTTCCTGTTAAGCAACGAGATGATACCGAGAAGGTGCTCATAACTCCGCTGAACGACATAAGTGAAATAAGAGAAACAAAATGAAATGAGAACAACTGCGACTTTGCAATGCAGCCCACCGGGGAAACCACATTACACATAAATGCCCTTATTTTTCACAGCCTCCCACTGAAATACCAGCTGGCATCATTTATACACAAAATATGTCGCACTGTCATATAAAAGACAGTTTCGCATTCATTTTTCATCCTTACGCCATTTTAACCATCTTGCTAAAAGTGCCACAAAGACAAACAGACTCAATGTTCAATTCAATGTTGATATTAAATAATGAGTAATGATTGAATGAATGAAACAATAATGAGCGGTAACACTGCAGCATCTTGGCCATTTCATCCCCGTGCAGCTTAGCTAACTAAGTACATCATCGTCAAGACTTCAACAAAAGCCCAATAAAACTGCAAAACGATTGCTAAACTTTTCTCCGTGATATTAAATACAGAAAACAGGATCTGGATCTGTAATCAAGAGCAGTCTTTATGAGACTCTACTGGAATGTGGTCTGATTGGAACGAATGAGAACTGATCTAAGTAACGCCTGTCGGTGTTGAACAAATTTCGGTACAGTATTTAGGAATAAAAGCCCTTACACCGAAATTTCGACGCTCAGAATCGATTCCCCACCTCAAACCTACCTCGGGCAATCGCGGATCTCACCTACAGGGAAAAGCGCGGAGAAAAAGCCGGCATTGTTTCCTCCCCGATGATCCTACGACTTTTCCAGCCTACTATATTTCCGTACATGACAGGGCAAGTCGTTACGGATCCAGAACGAAACGATCCAAAGCTCTGATCGTGGTCTTACAACCGGACCGCAGGTGCAAACGGGACGAGTGGAGCGGCTTCTCTGCTGAGTGCGGTAGATCCGACTGAACGCATGCCTCAGCAGCGGCTGCGGTCACTGCACAGCGCCGAGGGATGAGTGTAATGAGGAGGAACGCTGATCCTGATGGGCTGCTGAAGGCTCGCTGGAGAACGAACCACTCGCAGCCTTTTAAGAAGCTCTCTGTCTCCAGGGCCCACAATTAAACTCAGCAGGTCAATCCCCCACAATACTCTGCTTTAAAACCAGCATCAGATCCATGCATACCAGCATGTGCTAGTCACCAGCATAATCAGAAAAGAACAGCATGCACTGGTCACCACCATCCAAAAACCAGCAATGACCAGCATGTGCCAGAACCAGCAATGGCCAGCACCCACAAGAAAGACCAGCATCCCCAGCAAAAACGTGTTCAAAACACAACAAACGCTGGTCTCCACCAAGTCCAGCATCATGCTGGTCTGTTTTTATTTCCCAGTAGGGTAGACGTGCTATCCTTATCTGCTAAATGACTGTAACGCTTCGAGTTCGGACTTCAGGCAGTTCCTGATCGTACTGAACGTTGAATGACTTTCAACACGAATGACCCTCATACCCCTTTTCCAGTGATACTTCCATCCACATCAGAGACACTTGCTATGGAAGTCGGTTTGACCGTCCAAACTGTTCCTTGGACGGTGTGCATGGAAACCTGCAATGGCTGCACTTACACAGGACAAAAGAATGCCCAGAAACCTTTTCTTCGTAAATTCAACCCATCATTTCTAGCTTCATACATACTGCATAACGTCCGAGTCCCTTTGAGGCCTGGCGCTCTCAAGATCACATCTGGGAACTTTCCTTGCCACTGTTGCACGAGGTATGCTCAATGGAATTGTGACCCTAGACCTGGGAAGCCACTGTTCTATTTATTGCCCTTATGTGTCAGAACAACAAAGCCTACTGGGCGCGCAAAGTGCATTGTCGGTGCGTAGCGAAGAAGAATGTATTGCAGTCTGTATGCAAATTCTGATTGTGCTCCTCTAGTCTTCCTGTAGTCCTTCATCCATGCTCATATGACACTGCCCACTTGATGCTATTGGCTGGAAATGTTTGATTTGTGGTAAATCCACTCGTACCAACGCAACCACCGCGCCAGTGTCACTGCAGTGCTGAGAATGATCCACCACATAAACAGCACCTGATGCGTGCTGGCCCCGTGATGATCCTAACCAGAAAATGGGAGCGGGAATGTGGGCTAACAACGTTGTGCAGGACAACAGAAGGACTACAATCTGGAAAGTCTGCAGAACTACAAAGTGTCTCTTACCTCTTTGGTAAGTGTGTGTAGAAACAAGGCGGTGGCTTGTAAGACTAAGATAATACCAGTGAGCCTATGAGCGGGTTCTGCACTGATTAACAATGAGGTTCAGGCCTCAAACGTTCATATTCAAGATATGAAAGGCTTTAGGATCAGAGCCATTAATTAACGACAAGCCTTCATTTGGAAGTGATTAGGGACAAAAAGTAGATGCGGGCCTGCAATGTGTTTTTAAATACATTTATAATTAGCCATGAAGCAGAAATCCTTATCCAGAGGGTCTTGTGCTTGCTACACTCTTACAGTCCAAGCAGTTGTGGGTTAAAGGTCTTTCTCGAGGTGGCAGATCTTTCACAGCCCTGTACCTTCACCGCTTAACAATTCAGCAGTACCTCTGTACTCGTCGAATTTGGTTCTCTGCACGTACTGATGAGGAAACTTGGTCCCAGCTCGCTTGGTTCGCTCTGTACTCGGTTCACTTGCTTTAAAATGGCTGGTTTCAACCAAAACTGGATCAGTAAAGATCTCTGCTATTTTGTATTGTTTTTCTTTCTTGTTACATCTACAGTATTATATATTTAGTGCAAATAAATCGCCATGGCTCCAGAGGGAAATCCTGTCCTGACCTCCAGAGCACAGGCTGCAGTTAACATGAGCAGCTGTGCCAGTGCCTTGAGTTCACCAATAGAGTGAGTGTTTTGCTTTGACTTTTCACGTTCAATCCATTACTCTCTAAATGAGGTGAGATTTTGTGAGGGACCGGGAGCCGATTCATTCGATTTACATTATTCCTTACGGGAAAAATTTGCTTGGTTGTTTTTGGTTCTCGACGAGCCTTGCGGAACTAATTAATGATGAGAACCGAGGTACCACTGTACATCACATAACAGTGCAGAATCTAGACTTGTGTATGGACGTGACTCCCTGGCTGAGAAGATGAGCCGACGGAGATGTCTCTGAGTTTCCCACCAGTGGGAGTTCCCTAAAATAGAACAAATCAATTATTAATCCGATTTCACAAGCAACATCGGGTCAGCCGATAGGACAGCAAAGCCCAAAAAGAGTATTACCTTGTCATCTCTCCTGGCTTGTGCTTCAAGCTTTCACACATGGATTCATCTAGAACAGGCAATACAGGGAATAAGGCATGCCATTTTCATACAGGCAGCATGACACACAGAGCTCTTCCAGGAAAAATCTAACCCTAACCCTTTTCTGACAGGTACAAAGCGTATTCTTACACAGTTGAGCTAGCGTTTCTGCTTGCCTATTTCATGGGAGGTTACAAATAATTCCAGACATTTCCAAAGGGACTGAGGTCTGCTCATTTTGCCCGACATTCAACACAGGCCAAATTCTAATGCCGTCCCATCTGCTGCTCTGTAACGTCCTTGTTCCAACCGATTTTACAAACATCTTTATTAGCACTGCTGTCTGGCTGTGACGTGCCAATCCAGTCTAGCTAGCAAATTCCAGAGAGACTTCCAGAAGCTATTCTGAATTTTAGCATCGTACATTTGTCACAATTTAACATGGTACGGTCCATGCAGTTGAGGGTAAAAGTGCCCAACAGTAGCAAGTGAACAGTGGCAATATGAATCTTCAACCTATTGTACACTGGGCCTGCACATAGGGAGTTCCTGTGGTTCACTGAGAAGAGACTTTACGTGTGGAGGATCTGGGTTCTAATCCCCGCAACACGGTGTGGTTCTAAACTAAACCTCATACTGGGCGGCCCGAGCGTGGGACGCTGTTGGTGCCAGAGGATCGTTTTGCAACAGCTATTCATGTGTATGTGTTAGTAGTCCTGGATGTTCTATTTTTGGGGCGTGTGTGTGATTGTGTTCATGCTCCAGTGTGGGGACCAAATGCCCCTACAAGCATAGGAGGTTCTGATATTTGTATTATTTTTTTGTGCGTATTTTTACATTTTGTTGGTCCTCACAAGGAAAACTGCTTTTTTTCTTTTGAAAAACCAAAAGACTTGCTTTAGGTTACTGAGGTTAAGGTTATCTGAGAGGAAAACCTGTTCATTTTGACTTGTGAGGAACGTTTTGCCGTGTGTGTGTGTGTGTGTGTGTGTTAGAGAGAGTGTATGTGTTAGAGGGTGTGTGTATGTGTTAGTATGTGTGTGTGTGTGTGTGTGTGTTATTGAGAGAGAGTGTGTGTGTTAGAGGGTGTGTGTATGTGTTAGTATGTGTGTGTGTGTGTGTGTGTGTGTTATTGAGAGAGAGTGTATGTGTTAGAGGGTGTGTGTATGTGTTATTGAGAGAGAGTATATGTGTTAGAGGGTGTGTGTGTGTTATTGATAGAGAGTGTATGTGTTAGAGTGTGTGTGTGTGTGTTATTGATAGTGTATGTGTTAGAGTGTGTCTGTTATTGAGAGAGAGTGTATGTGTTAGAGTGTGTGTGTGTGTGTGTTTGTGTGTGTGTGTGTTAGAGTGTGTGTGTGTGTGTTAGAGTGTGTGTGTGTGTGTGTTATTGATAGAGAGTGTATGTGTTAGAGGGTGTGTGTGTGTTTGTGTGTGTGTGTGTGTGTGTGTTATTGAGAGAGAGTGTGTATGTGTTAGAGTGTGTGTGTGTGTGTGTGTGTGTGTGTGTTATTGAGAGACAGTGTGTGTGTTATAGTGTGTGTATTTGTTAGAGTGTGTGTGTGTGTGTGTGTTATATAG
>JAUZST010048944.1:0-25172 GCA_034779995.1 Parotocinclus haroldoi | reverse complement strand
GTGTGTGTGTGTGTGTGTGTGTGTGTGTGTGTGTGTGTGTGTGTGTGTGTGTGTGTGTGTGCGTGTGTGTGTGTGTGCGTGCGTGTGTGTGTGTTTGTGTGTGTGTGTGTGTGTGTGTGTGTGTCTGTGTGTCTGTGTGTGTGTGTGCGTGCGTGCGTGTGAGAGGGTTGACTGTTACAGTCATTGTGATGTTTGGATGGTGTAGAGAAGATTATTTTCTGAAGCTGAGCAACGTGGTGAGAAACTGGAGATGGAGAAGAAAACTACAAACACATTTTCGTCAAAAATCATATCAAGTTGGGCCAAGACTAAATTTGTTCCATTTAGCAAAATGTCATCAATTAGCCAAGGTGTCAAACGTTTGCTTTGGTTTTCACTTCAGCTAGGAGGGTGATGTTGCTAATAAGTCAGAAACTAACAAGTAATGGAAGCTCCCAGCTACCAGTTTTGCATCACGCAATCTGCATCTTAAATGGTTTTGTCAACTTGTGTGTCAGTAATCCCAAGCAGATGTTCATATATGGTTACGCACTCTGTACGATGAAGCCATAGTGCCCGAAATCCTGAGGGGCTCCTCAATTTTCTGTTGATTTTAGTAATTAATAGGGATAAAACACTGAGCTGTACTCTTTGCGATGCTCACTCAAGGTCGTGCGTAATAAAAAACAGAACTGGGGGATGAAGCCGAAGGAGAACAGATTCTCCGATTCCAGATTGCTTTTAAGAAAAAGTGACTGCAACGCTGTTCCTTAAACAAAACCCAAAGTGTCACTTAATGGTGTAGTGACAAGGTCACTGACTTACATCTTGGCGAGCAAAATACCTCTGCACTTGATTCTAAATCCACCTGGTCCTGTAGTTTAATCTAGTTAATCAACATATGCTGATATCCTTGCTATTTCTCAGTTTTTAAATCAGCTGGACAGCTAGCGTTATGATCTACGATCCCAGGCTTTTATTAACAGGATTAATCAGTGTTTATCGTAGACATGCGAAACATGGAACAAGTTTACAGCTACTGATTAAGATGTGTCACGTTTAGCACTTGATAAACACGGAGATAATCAAAGACTGATGCTAACATGTCAAGAGTTAGCAAAGGGGAACATGCTAGTACTAATAACAACATATAGTCTTGTGGCTGATATGTGGCTGGGAATGACCTGTGTTCGGGAGAAAGAGTGTTCAACATGCTTAAACTTGTGCTGTAAGTGCAGCGTTTATTTCATTGTGTTCGACCTTCTGGGGTTTGAAGGCAAAATACTAAAAAACACATTGGGGGGGGGGTGAATCATATGTTTCTAATGCTCCGCTTACCATTAGCGTTGTAAAGAGTGTGTGTGTGTGTGTGTGTGTGTGTGTGTGTGTGTGCGTGCGTGTGTTTGTGTTCTAAGTATAGAGACCTCTCGGAGATTTAGGAATTTTGTAGCCAAAGGTAGTCTGGCACAAGTGAATTCTTTCTCCGACATGCATCTCCAATGCTAGCAAAATATTGTTTCTAATACAGAAGAATGGTTGGCAAGCTTTCAGCAGATTTGTACTCGTATGTGTTTAGAAAAAAGGCCTTCATCTGAGGGGAAATCGAATCGTAATTAATATTAAAAATCATTCTGAAATACAGTACTGTGCAAGAGTTTTAGGCCACCATTAGTTTTGTTGTTTTAACAAAGGTATAAAAACTTAGTGTAAAAACTTAGATCTATAGGTTACAGTGGGTGTGGCTTAGTTTGACCTGCCCTTACACAGCTTCATCAGGATGCCATGTTCACCCTTACAGTCTGAAAGATAAGGGATGGTCTTTTTGAAGGGGTAACAACCCATTATTTCAGGGAGCTCAGACTAAATGCTGACTTTTGCCTGCAGATGCCATTTTGTTCGGAAAATTTGCATATATATTTCCTGTATTATTCTTATTCTTATTATTCTTATTCTTATTATTATTAGATGGCAATGACAATTGAAAGGTAATTAATGGACAACATGTGACTATTAACTTTTTTTTAATTAATTCAACACAATATTTCGTTCATATTTTTTTCACATTCTTCACATTCACTGCTTTTCCTGGTAAGCTTTAGAATAGCAGAGTCTCTGGATGCTGCTCCATTGCAGGGCATGTAGAGGCATTTGCTGTAGTACAAGGGGTGATCCATTGACCAGACTCCATTCCCTCAGTCACAGTCAGTCATGTCTGCATGTGATGCCCAGGTCTCAAACCTGTGACCTCACTGTAATGTGGTGTCATACTAGAAAACTGGGTCATGCTAGCAGCCATCAAAAAGTAGACATTCACTTCAGCTTGGTTTCTATGGTTACAAAGGATGACTCTGATCGATGGAGTGTTAGTTTTGAATTGTGGGTAGTGTAGTTCAGTTCACTTCAGCATGATTAAACAAAAATCAGTGTATAAAGTCATTTAACAATCTGGCAGCATGCGATGGGGCTAGGTTAAAGATTTAACATTGAAACATTGTCACTAAAAATTAAAGATGAACAAAAAGACTCATCTAATCCCAGTCGCAGCGTTCTCAGACTCTTTCTGTCTAAACCTTCTGACAGACACTGGTTTTTATTTGAGTTGTCAGTGTCATGATGAAGTGCAGCTGTTCCATGAATGTTTATTTCTGTGGGTGTTTGGATGAATCACATGATTTGAAGAAAAGATGTTTCAGTCATAGCAGCTTTCGAGACACGTCACATGACAAACGGACCAATATGTTTTAAATATGTAATAATAATGCAGATCTCTGTAATGCCACACTGCATGGTCACTTCCTGAATTCTAGCTTGTAAAGAGCTGAGTGATGTAGAGATGAAAGAACGATGATGGATGTGGTTCCAAAGAGGAACATTTTAAAAACACAAGTGTTAGGTCATTTCAATTAAATGATGGGGATTAAAGAACAAAAAGAACATAAAGAGGAAATGAGGGGGAAAGTAAAAAAACAGAGGGGAAAGAAGGAAAGGCAAAAAAAAGAAAAAAAATGAGATGAGGCGATTGAGTGAGGGGAGGTAAATGGAGAGGGTAAAGAAAGAAATGCGGAATGTAACAAAGACAAAGAAATGAGGGGGAAAAGAGAAATAGAAGGGAGGGCTAAAACGGGGGATAAGATTTTAAAGAATAAAGGAGCAATAAATTAGGATAATAAAGAGATGTGAAGAAACAGAAACCAGTGGGGTAGAGAATCAGAAAGACAGATGACACAAGGATACAGAATAAATGATATAAATAATGAAGGAATGAGTTTGGGGGAGAATAACAAAAGAGAAAAAAGAAATGGGGATGGGATAAGAAAGAAAAGCATGTAAGAAAAGAGGGTGGGAAAGAAATGTAAGAAACAATGTCAGAGAGAAAAGGATGAACGTGAGAAAAATAAGCAACAGTAACAAGAGATCTGGTGAAGTGTTGTGAGAAGAGAGGGGAGAAGAAATATGAAGAGATAAAAGAGAAAAATACATAAAAGCGAGAGAAATAAAAAGTAGTGGGATAGATAAAATGGAGAGGCGATAAAAATGCAAATGTTTGGCCAATGAAAGAGTGGTGAAAGGGAATAACGGTGGGAAAGAAAGACCATAGCGAGATAGGGTAGGAAAGAAATAGGGGAAAAAGAAGAGATAAAAAACCCACACAACCTTTACAGCTTCAGAAGTGTATTCTTGTTTAGATTCCTGATTATTAGGAATAGATTGTGTTAGTAATGTCTTAAAGCACTATTGTAAGTGGCTCTGGACAAGGTCGTCTGCTAAATACTGTACATGTAAGAGATGGAGAGAAGACAGGGTAATAAAGAAATGAGAAAAAAAACAAAGGAAAAAGGATGAAGGAAAGTGGGTAGCAAAGTATTTATTAAAGATTAAATGGAAAGTTAGAACTAGTCACTTTATTAAATATATACATATAACTACAAAATTTTATACACAAATGCAGGCATAAATACATTTCCATGCTGTTTTGATTTGTGAGGAACCTTTCTGCATTTTCTGCCAGGACAGGAAGCTCGTAGCTGGATCTGTACTTAAATATATTAGTGTAGAATGTGCATGGCAGAGAGGATTAAGATTTATTTTACTTTCCTGAAAGATTTTAAATTAAGGCTGTCTTGGTTTTTTTTAATCAGGACTTAATTAAGTCTGAACGAGCTACTAACTACAGTTCGAGTTCCACACATTGTTCCAGTAAAGTCATGTGTTATCAGAGAACATTATTAGAACTACAGTCGAAATATATAGTGTTCATAGACTCAACAAGACTATTTTAAGAAAAAACAATGATCAGAAAGTCTTGTGCAGGGTTTGTGTCTCTGTGTTAAAAACGTTGGTGCTGTCTGTGAAAACTATATAGACAGAATGCCTTTTTTGGCAAAGTATGGAAAGTTGATTCAGAGCTGTTCGTTGAGTGGAACGATGAGTCATGATTTGAGTTGTATAGTGAATTATGTCTTCTCACAGTTAAGCTTGAAGGAGGAGGTTTTATGGTATGGGACCTTTTAAAGCTGCTGCTTCTGCTGAGCTACTTCATTGTGAAAAGTTAATTACATTTGCATTCATGTTATTTAGCAGACGCCCTTATCCAGAGCGACTCACAATTAATAGTCTTACAATCCAAGCAATTGTGGGTTAAGGGCCTTGATCAGGGACCCAACTGTGGCAGAGGTGGGGTCTATACCCTGGACCTTCTCGTCCATTGTCCAGTACCTTAACCACTAGGCCAACCCAGTCCCTAACTAATCCTTCGTAATACAGCAGAATATTACAGAAAGCTTTCCTGTTTTTGAAAGAGGAACAACAAGACCATGATCATCCCACTCTACAGAAAAATGGCTTGAGAGAAAGTTTCATGTTTTTGGCCAGGTTTACTTCTGTAAATGATGATGGTTGTATATTCGCCCACATGGCTTCACTACTGACTGAAATCAAAATGGAGAAGTAATCCCAGACTAAGCATCTTTTTTTTTTTTATTTGTTGTTAAGGCCATTTAATGTGACAACGTGAAGTGACCTCAAATTGTCTGACAACATTGCCAATTGGTCCAGTACCACCCACACATTTTCAGACGATTGGCAGAACCTACAAGAAAAATCAACACAACACTGATATCCAACCCGGATCCTTCTATTTTTAAAACAGGTTAAGTAGCAATTCTAATGAGAAAGCCAACCTGTCAATCTAGCTGACGTGCCCAACTGCAAAGCTGTCTTCCTCCTTCTAGTCCCCCTCAGTAATGCTATTCTTTTACAACTATCCTCCTTTCATCAAGAAAACAGGCTCCTTGATTCCAAACATTCTGGTGAGGAAGTGAGTCAATGAAGTGCTTCAAAAAAACACCATGTCTTCAGGACTTCTACTTCTGGATCCATTTGCTACCTTTGACTAATGTGAGACATGTGGTTGCCTGGATTTCCTCATATTTATAAGATCATCTTACAAGGTAGCATGGCAATGTTCACTTTCATCTCATCTCATTTCAATCTCATAAGATTACGAGAACCTCAGGGATCAGCTCTAGGTCCATTCGTGTTCTCACCGATTGGGAATTGTAACTTCTCCTATCACTTCTAACAGATGATAGGCCTCTTTTTATTCCCTCCAACCACCTGTTACATTTCAGATATCTTCCTGATTGGAAAACAAGATCACCAGGTAAGGAACTCACTGACACTGGACCTTATAATGAGCATAGACTGTCTAATCGTCCATTTCGCCTACACATTAAAGTAAATTGAATTGGTGACACACTGGATAACAACTTCATTTATTTATCAGATCTTTCCGATTCGTTCTGCATGACATCAGAAGAATATGTAAAGTCCTTTTCCTAACACAGAAGCTTCTCAAATCCTCATACAAGCTCTCGTCATTTCCAGACTCGATTACTGTAATGTTTTGCATTCAGAATGCTTCAGCCCATCTGGTTCACAACCTGCCAAAGTTTTCTCATGTTTCTTATGTACTGAGACTCCACTGGCTTCCTGTTGCAGCCAAAATCTAATTTAAAACTCCTGCCTTGGCTGTTCAGGCATCAATAGGTTGTGCTGCAAGTTATTTTCTGGGTTTTTTTTGGTTCAGAAATACACACCTGAATGCCAACTGTGCTCTTCAGCTTCGAACTGTTACATCCTTCTCTAAGACTGAAGGACAAATCTCCACGGCCCAGTTTCTCCCTTCCATCTCTTATATCTCTTATATCCTTTCCACTTTTGTTGTACCTCATTTTCTTCATATGTATAGGTCTTTTTGTTATTTTGTGAGTTTGTGTACTTTTGTGTTATTTTGTGTTTATTTTTTACTCTTGGTGTCAAACTGATTTGACTTATAGGTCATTAAATACCTGCATCATCACATCTGCATCACATTTGCACATTTTGTCTGCCACTAAAGGTAAACGTTAAAGCTTAAAGTTTAGCTTCTTTGTTCTTGCTTGTTTTTTGAATGAAGCACTTGAAATTTGAATTTTGGAGAAATGTCCTTTCTCGATCAATGAAATATGTTATAAAATAGATAACAGTACATAATAATAGATTAAATAAAGCATGGCACTAAAAATAGTAATAAAGAATTAATTGGAAATGATAATAAACATGTAAAACGTAAGACATAAGAATGTAAGACTTAAGAATTTAAAAAAATCACAAATATTAAAAGTATTTTTATGGTAAATATTTTTAAGGTATATTTATGGAAAACTAAAAAAGGTGAATTAACAAAAAAATGGAAGGTTTAAAATATTTTAAATAAAAATCTAACATATATACTGTTTTCATTGCTAATAAATTTAAAAGAATATTTAGAATTGACCAATTTGCATATGGAAGAAATATATTTTCTTGCTCAACAAAGTACCAATGTATGAACAATTTAATTAATTATATCAAGAAATATTGTTAAAGAATTTAATTGAATAGGTTAAGGAATCTATTTAGCAAAGTCAAAGTAACATATTGACATTTTGATAGCCCTTTCAGGGCGCTATTTTCCCCAGGGATAGTAAAAAAGTTCCCCCCTGAAATAATGACCAGGAAAATGGGGTTTATATGTAAAAAAAGATAAATAAGAAAACCAAATGAAAAAATAATAAAATGGATGAAATACAGTCAAATACAGTTGTGGAGGAAAATCATGAATAAACATTTTAAGAGCTAAAAATGTAGCAAAGTACCAAAGCATAATCAATACGGTATAGTAGCCTTTTAATTTTGAAGACTTAAGATTTCTTGAGTAAGGAAAAAAGAAAACAGTCTGCATCTAATAATCACCAAAAAAAAACTGCATTCGTGCACTTCAGTTAAACGAGTCGTTCTTCAGTGGAGGGGAAAATTCTGCCGCGTTTCATCGTGTGAAGTTTAGACTTTAGACTTGACATGCCGCCGTTTTGATCTAAATTCCCTCCAGCTGCTGCAGCGGCTGATCGAGTTACATTATGTTTCTCCCCCCTGAAGATGAAGGGCACGTGGCTCACTTTGTACTGCTTTCTCCTACTTTTACTAACCTCCAGCGTGTTTGCTTTTGGCCACCACGTTATTCCTGACTTCAAAATATATTGCTGGTTTTACCTTGAATCTATGTGGGGTTTCAGAAACAGTAGCTGCTTTCTTTTAAAAACCAATTAGGTGTCACATGTACACGCTCAGCGGTGAAGCTAACTGGCGGGTGTTTTCATTTCATCAGATATGAAAGACGGACCACAATGCAGTGATATTTCTCAAAACACCTCCTGTAAGTGGTTTTGTCTGAAAGCATAAGTATGAAGATAATAGTATGTTTTGAGTTTGCATGTTCTCCCTGGGTTTTCTCCCACATTCCATAGGCATTCTTCAGGCTAATTGGTCTCTCTAAATGTCTCTTGTGTGTGTGTGTATGTGTGTTTGGTAAATGCAGTTTTAATTGATAAGTGAATAATAAAATATGATAGAGAAAAAAAAATTAAGTAGTTCTAAACTTTTGAAATTATTCTGAATTCTCCTGGCTAAACAAAATAACTCAAAGTAAAAACAAACGAAATAGAAATTATTATAATTTTTAAATGGTGTCTATTTATAAAGTGTCCAAGCTAAGGCTTAACATTTATTGATACGTCTTGTGGAAGAAAAAAAATCAATTAAGCACATTAAAATTAGAATTGTACCTAGATATGAAAACGTGTATAAATTATTTATAAGGTATTTATAAGCTATATTAATTATAAACATTTAAACTAAGTTTAAAACTGAAATAATAATAAAGTAACAAATGCAACCAGTTAAACCAATATGAAAAATAAAGTGAAAAATCAAATCATATAATACTTTAACGGGAAAATCTAATATCATAATATAAATAAATATAATATTATAATATAGTATTCATATTCATATCATATTGTAAAATCCTAGAGGTTCACATACTTTTGCCACTCACAAATATGTCATATTGGATCATTTTCCTCGATAAATAAATGAGCTGGTACAATCTTTGTCTCTAATAAATCTTTAAATCTGATAATGTTTTAGGCCATATATATGGAGAAATATAGAAAATTCTAAAGGGTTCACAAACTTTCGAGCACCACTGTATATAATAAAATAATCCAATTATCACAGAAGCTTTAAATATGAAATATTCATGCGAAAACCTAAACTAAAATAAATTCATATATTACATTAGTAATGGATTAGGCTCTTTGTCATCATGTTATAGAATCCACAGTTTGCTGCCACTCTCTGTAAATGTAAAGAAAATGCATTTATTACCAAGTTATTACCAAATTAGGTTTCACTGCTGGTGTGAAAAAGTATTCTGAATTTGCAGAAAGTACATGCAGTAAAAATCTGATTTATCTCACCGGACTGGTCAGTGAGAGATACAGCAGAGATTTACACTCCTGTCCGGACCAAAACGTGGAAAATGTCTTCTCTGTGGGTTTTTTTTTTTACTAGAGGACTGAGATTCATCCTGCTGTGGCAATAAATATCCAACCTCACCACTAAACATGATTTAGTGTGTTTTTCTAACTGCATACTTACAGCAGGACACAAGCACGGGATGCTCTCATTAGAAATACCAGATAAGAATCTTGAAGATCATATGGTTTTCAAATAGATTTTTTTTTTCATTTTCTCAGCACACAGAGGCCATAACCTTATTTCTGCAATATGTTTAAGTCGAACCGCAGAGCATGATGTGTTTCTAATATATATTTAATTACAGATCATTTAAAGGAAGGCCAGCCTGCCAAAGACAATCAAACTGTTAAATGTTGTGAGTTCAAAGATGGATAAACTGCACAGTAGAGGCCTGTGGTTCCAAAAGCACCAGCTGGGAGCATGGGACTAATCTCGAGGATTGTGGATGCGAGGCGGCTGAAACATTCAGCAGCACACAAAAAAGAAACTGTACACCGATGAGCCTAAACATTCTGACCACTTTCAGATGACGTGAATAACACTGGTCGTTATAGCTGCTCGTGTTTAGGTCTGGGATATATTAGACGGTATGTGACAAGTCGGTTCTCGTAGGCGATGTGTTATGTGCTGGAGAAACAGGCAGACGTAAAGACCTGAGCTACTTTGACAGGGGTCAAATTGTTTTGGTTAAACAACAGGAACGGAACGTCTCAAAAACAGCAACACTTAAGTACCTACTGACAGTGGTCCATGGAGGGGCAATCACAAACAGGAGACTGAATGTTGGGAAAGTCCTGCCTTAGATACTAGGTAAACTAGAGGCCAGGTAACCCCCTTCATCAAGATGGTATGCCCCGATGGCTTTTTTTAGCAGAACCCTTTGTTTCGTGAGGGGTTTCAGAAACGTGACAAAGAGTTTCAGGTGTTGACCTGGCCTCCAAATTTTCCAGATCTGTCTAATTTGATTAGTTGTATACTCACGTTTAGGCATAAAGGTTAGTATTGGTTTTAGGTTCAAGCGTTTAGGTATGGTCGTTCTGGCAGCCTTTTTTTTGACGACACATAAAACAAAATTAAAAGGACATAAAGAACACAATGTTAAACCTAAACACACTGTGGCAGCTTCAGGTTCTGTGACCAGAGGAAACCAGGACGATCCCCCACTTTGCTGTACTTGAATATTAATCATGTTTAAGTGCATGAATGCATGAGGTGTCCAGTCCGAACGAAAAAACATTATGATCTACCTAAATCTAACCTTCACCCTCTCATTGGCCTAACATGATTAACCACTGTTCACTTTAAGAACCGAAATCTTTAAAAAAAATTATCATCATTTATAATAGAAAATAAAACTCTGTCTGTTAAGTCTGCATTGCATCAGTATGAGGAAAGTGAAATCATTATTTATATAAATAATAAATTAAATACTCTTTAATCGCTTAATCTGTTAGTGGTGTGAATAACAGGCCTGCAGAATCGCAGTTTTTCCAACACACCAAATATTATCTGTCAGTTGTATATCGAGATGTGTACTGACCCCCTGCCATCTTTGCCATTATTCAAAATTGTATAATCAGTAGAACATAAAAAATCTCTTTTATTTAAAACAGAAGTGATAGGTTAGGAGGTCTAACTGAAAGCAGTTCCTGTTGGTAAGTGCATGTAACAAATTTTGTTGGGTTTTTTTTGTAGGGACAAATAAAACCAGCACTGTGAGTGAGCAGGATTTGACTTGCGTGTTGGGCGTCCATACAAACAGAATGTATTGCAAGAGTCTTATAACAGTTTACATTTACATCATTTAGCAGACGCCCTTATCCAGAGAGACTTACAATTCATACAGGATTACAATTCAAGCAATTATGGGCTAAGGGCCTTGCTCAGGGACCCAACTGTGGCAGAGGTGGGATTTGAACCCTGGACATTCTGGTCCATAGTCCAGTATCTTACCCACTAGGCCACCACAGTCCCAGTGACTTGTAATGAAGATGAGCCTGTCCATTATTGGTGCTGTATAATAATTGACTTTCGCTTATTTTTACAAACTATTGTACCAACACGGCTGACAAAAGGCTACGTTTGGACTGGGTTCATGTGACCAAGCTGTCCAACATATCATCTCTAATAATGTGGCATTTCTTCCATAATTAATTTTTCATGTGATTCTTATTTCAATGTCATTGGCTGGACTGTAGACTGGGAACTTTTTGTTGCCTCGTGAATTTTGGGTTGGCGCTGAGTGAGGTGTCGCAGGGACCATGTCAGAAACAGAGGAACCTGAAACCACTATGAACCACTGTGAGGGTTTATATTAAAAAAAAGAAGAGAGAGATGCTCGTACGTATCATATTCATTTAGTTTATACATGCATTCCCACTATTTAAGTAAAGAACATAAAAAACAATGTCCAAATGTTTTAAATAAAGAAGTAGAGCTTTAATTTTCTTGTGGTGAGTATCACAGGATTAATGGACTGCTAATGGTTCTTCGGATTTATTGATATAATTTGGTTGTAGTATTTTCGATTTTATTAACAGCTATCATGTGTTTTCTCTTTATTTCATTCACTTCGCTTTACTTTCTTTCTGGTGCACATGTGCGAGTGTTTGACCCTCATTACAGTTCCTAAAGAGCCTCAGCCAGCGTGAAGAATGTGGCTTTGATAAGATTCGGAGCAGATTCAAATCTACAAGCCCTGTGTGTTTTAGATTGTGTATTTATTCAATATAGTGATACATGACTGTGATTATAATCTGTGTAACTATAGTGCAAAATAAATATGGAAAACAAAGCTAGTACACTCACGCACACTATATAATGCATATACAGTACTGGGAAAATGTCTTAGGCCACCATTAGATTGGATATACCATAGAGTAGATTTACCATTTTGCCAATAATGAACATTTACTGTACAATTGTTTCTCATTCTTTTTATTAAAAACAACCTGAAAAAATATAGGCCATTTGTACGCAGTATTAAAAAACTCAAACAATCAGAAATAAACAGCTTCTGTGGGCTACAGTGATAAGTATTTAGTGTGACCTCCCCTTACACTTAAGCCATAGCAGCATCTGGCAGCTTCATCAGGATACCAAGTTGGTCCTTCAATAGTCTGAAGAAGCTTGATCAAGAAGGGTATGGGGTGAAAAAGTTTTAGGTCCAATCCCCGACAACTGAAAAACTGCTTACAAAAATGTGGACATATTTTGAAATTCCCCCTAATTCTTGTGAGCAGTATGTGTTATATAGGATCATTATAGCATGGCTAAAACAATTGATCTCATGGTGGCCTAAGACTTTTGAACAGTACTGTATATATGCACAATAAGAAAACGTTGCTCTAGCTTAGTTAAATGTGCTCTTTTATTGTGTGTATCGTGCTCGTTTGTAAATGCAGCGGGTTACAGAATGACACAGAAATGCTAGAGGTAGAAATAGATTCAGATGGAAATATGAGAAGCGTGCAACCTTAAATGAACCATCTGTCCCAAATGATGCCACCTCTATATTAGTTCTTATGAGCAGTGTGACTAAAGCAAGTCTCCATTTAATTCAAGAACTCCTTAAGCAGTCCTGTATCAGCAGGTGACGCGAAGGTCTAATTCCCTAAGTCATTGATCAAGACAGGGCAGGACATAGAATTCTTAAACGAAATGAGCCACAACTAGGTTGACCTGTATAAATGAGGCAATGGTTAGAAAAACAGTCATTTAACGCACGCTGACCCTGCCGCTGAATAACACTGTATAAATACTCCAACATGAAATAACATTGCTCGATAGCGCTTATAATGGATTCTCTGTTCTGTTCTCCATTTCCAAAAATTAAAAAAAAAAAAGTTGAATTCTAGGCAGCGCACTGAACAGGGATGAATTGTTACGTTTGGGACCGAGCCCAGTCCCTCATTGGCGGAGTGTTTTTGCGCTTATTACTGCGCGTCTGCGGGTCAATTAGAGAAACAAAATGCAGAATTGCGCGTTCAAGCATGAGTGAGCGCGTCATGGTGAGTCCGTTTGCTCGCCGATGAGAACAGAGTCCGAGAACAATGCTTTGAAGTGAACAAAACGGCAGAGGAACATGCCAGTTCTCACACGGAGAGGGACTGAGGGAAGCCGGGGGCGGGAAGAAGGGAGGGCAGGTCAGCAGGAGGTTGTAAACGCAGGAAAAGCAAATTAATTAGCTCGTATGTCCAGCAGCGAGAGAAATCTCCGGCTCAGCGTGATGAACACACATCAGTATTAATATGTAATAAATAACTAATAAACAAACTTTTTACTGTACACCAACTGACAAATACGTTATATGAGCAAAAGTATGTGGACAATCCTTCTGGTCAGTGATTTAACACAGTCATAAGAGGTATGGAATCTCTCTATGAAGAGTGTTATTAGGGGATATTTCATATTTCAATTTTTGTTAGCAGTTTATTACGTTTAAACCATATATGATATGTTCAGGTGATCGGATATTACGTTTAGTTAAAGAAAATATTTTTACTCTCATTTTTAGGGCTGCATGACCTTCTAAATCAATGTTTATGGCTTCATTTTGTAATTAATTTAACATTTCCGTCCATAGTTGGTTTAACCGTCTGCCTATAGTGAAGCTCCCAGACATCTTTATGTGAGTTTGTGGTTCTGAGTAAGGAAACCTAATTTTTTGAATCCAGGTTTTCTGTGGTTTGTGGATTATAGTGTGTCTAAGTGATAAAAGAATTAGCAGGTCATGTTAACAAGGAGCTAAAACAAAAAAATACCAGAGAAATGCAGTGTAAATCGTTTAAAAGTTGTTTATATGAGCAAAATCAACAACATAAAACAATGTAAAAGCAATCTAAAAAGCCTCTGACCTCAAGGTGTCCATATATAATATTCATCGTTTCAAACATCATGGACCGACCTCAGGATCTGCAGAATTGCTTCATAATAAAGCAAGTCCAGATTAGAATTACTTGTTTTATATCAGATTAACATTTTTTTCTGAAGATTTTATTTTTTTCTGTAGTGAAAAAAGCCATATGAATGTTCTGCAAATAAAAGATTAACACAGCCATAATTCCTAGTTTGGTAATGCTTAGAAATAATGGCTTTTACCCCCAGTACGATGCACTGTATATTAATCAAAGCACAATCAAAGACTATGTACCCATATGTACTGTATATACTACAAATACAGTACATTATGGCTATGCTCTACAGCACTACTAGTGGCCATAAAATGCACTAACTATCTTTAATAATGAATTCATAGTACTACATGAGCATTTAAATACAAAGATGTATAAAATACAAAAAGTATATGGGATTTGGTTCATTTAGTTTGATCTTTTTCTCTCAACAACCTAACAGTCACACGTTTGCGTGACGGCAGAACATAAAAGTGAGATTAGCACAATAACGATAATGCAGTGTTACTAGATTATCATTATTTATTTAATTTTATTAGCCCTTAAAAGTAAATCCAGGATTTGGCATCACCGTCCTTCTGCTATTAGTGTCGGTTCACTGCTCGGCTTTCTTGTTTTCCTTTAATCACCATTCCGGACTGATTGGTTCAGGATGCCGATGGAGGGAGGAAAGAATGATACGATGTCCATAAAAAAGACGGAAAACGTCATGTGAGTGATTCCTGTTCTATTATTAGAGCTTTTTTTGTACCAGAGAACCTGCTGACCTCTGCTAAATGTGGAAACTGCAACGTGAGAAATAGAAGTAAAAGTTCTATATACATTACCGTATTCCTCTACTGGCTTACACATTAGTGTTATACATGCAACTGTAATTCATTTAATGTACAAAACATTCATCATCCACTCCCATCCCAGTACAGTGCCAATGGTAGCTCAGTTTAGTGCCAAGCAGCAACGGCTGGTCCCTTAAATCTCAAATGCTTGGATAATCCCATTCTTTATAATGAACGTCAACCAACCCTAACCCGTGATTCATGCATGCACACCGTTGGCCTCCCAATTCATCACAACACGCAAAAGTCTTAACCCACCATTAGATTAGACACTCTGTTGTTTTAGCAATGGTATAATAATTAAATATAATTATTTTGCAGGGAAATTGTATGCCGTATTAAAAGACTGAGCTGTGACCTAAACTTACACTTGAGCAATAGCAGCATCTGGCAGTTTCATTAGGATGCCAAGTTGACCCTTATGCAGTCCAAAGAATCTTGATCAAGAATGGTGTTTTGAAAGAGTAGCAGCCAAGAAGCCAATTTGTCAGAAGGGGAACAGGGAGAGAAGTACAAGATGTGTTAAACCTCACAAAGATTGGAAGACGATCAGAGGAAAACATTATTATGAAGTGATGAGTCCAAGTTTTTGAGTCCAACCGTTGACAGTATGTTATATATGCTCCTTAAAGCATTGCTACAGCAACAAATCTGCTTGTGGCCTAAGACTTTTGCACTGTCCTGTCTCCATCTAATGGAGTTATGGTAAGACGTGAGAGCAAGCCAGCCAAGTTTTCTATCAAAGTTGGCAAACTAGTCCTTTACTTTTATTTTATGGGGGCAGAAGGTTGAAGTACTGACCCATTGGCAATGGAGACCCAGGAAAGGGAGACAGTAAAACATCACCTACAACCTACGCTGTTTGTCGTTGGCGGTTTTAAAGCTGTGTGCTTCATGTTATGAGTCGGTTAGGAGGGACTGTGGAAGTTGTGTATTAGCATACAAAACTCAATGATGATGTTGTTTTTGTTCCTCTTGAAGCAGCTCCTGTATTTTCGACCTGTCTCTCCCCTGTCGGTCTTTTCATACTTGGCACAGAACTGAGTAAAATCAGCGGTTTTTGTCTTTATGTTCCCTTGCCCTCTGTCGATCCCTCGATTCCACAGAACCACAGAGCCACTTTACTCGCTTCTAAACTGTTTTGGTTCAGGACAATGTTAATAAAAAAGATAACAGTAACATAATATGAATAATTCATGGCACAATAAATTATACTGAGTTAAAGCTTAAACGTGATGTGTAATTAGATAGATCTCCTAAATCAAATCAAGGTGCCCATGCTAAACATAAGGAAAGTTTCAGCTCTCGTATGAGCCATTTTAATTGTGTGAACAACGGGAGTATCACTTGAAGAAGAGATTTTATTCGTCTTGAACGTTGTTTTTTCCCTGTGGAAAAACACTAGAAGTAGGCAATTAAATATGAAAACTAATTTGTGCCACGGCCTGTGTGTAACACTGGACATTTAAGTTTAAGTACGTTCTGCCAATATTTAGGAAATTGCATTTTTCCTATGATGCTGAAATTTAAGACTTTCTGTATCCAAGATCATTTGATCTTACCGGTTGAAAAATGGAAAAATCTCAAGCTATTTTAAAAGTTGTAGTGCCCATGATTCGTAGCTGTCATATGAGGATTATTTTTATCACATGTTTAATTGTGAATGTGATTTTTTTATGTATACACGTCATGTTTAATTACAATTGATACAAATACTTTAGCTTGTAAAATTCTGTTTGGGTAACACGTGGTAACTGTAACTCGCAGGACCCAGAAGTGTGTATACTCAAGGCATTTCCAAAAGGCTTAGATCAGAGGAGTGAGCATAACGCAGACCTAACATCAGTGGTCCACTAGAACAAACTGGGAAAACCCAGGAAATACACACAATCATGAGGCGCACAGAAACCAATTCTGAGCATTCAGCATTCAGATTTTTTACATAAAAAATAACATCAATCCTTTTGCACTGAACAAAGGAGAGCCCTTTATATACACAAACTAAAGACTCACAGATGAACCCAATCAGGAAATTAACCAATAAGCCACATGGATGTGGCTGAAATGGAAACTGAGACAATAAAGAGCTGTTGCGAAGGAACCCACAATGCAAAGTGATCTAAAAGGTCATGGAGCAAATCTAACACACAATCTTTGACTTGAATCTCACAATAATACATGAATTACACCAGTGGAGTTGCCATGTTGTTTAGTACAGAAGTGTGTGGTTGGTTGGTGTTTTTGATGCCACCCCATTTCAGTATTTTGAACTGAACAATGAATTGAAACTGTTTTGGAAACCGTTTGATGGAACCATGCGTAGTTCCAGCACATTTCGGACGATTTCGCTGAATGAAATAAACATGTGGGATTTACTTCGTTTTTCCAGTGGCTGCTTAACTCAACTCACTTCAGTTTGCTCATGAAATAGCTCCAAACGTGAACGTCATGGTGGAAACTGAGGACACGAGAAGTTCAGCCGTGTTAGAGAATCACGTTTAATGAATAATGATTTTTTGCTCTGGCGGTGGAAGTCCAGCTGGGTTCTGTTGTAGATCAGACGGCTAAAGCACCTCAGCAATGAGGAGAATTTATAACCTTAAATCTTTCTCTTTGTTCTCTGTAGTCGTTTAAACAGTAGTAGCTTCTAGAAATTTTAGTCTAATCTCCTGCTAATAGTTGATGGATGGACGGAGGGAGGGAGGGAGGGAGGGAGGGAGGGAGGGATGGATAGACAAATAGATAGAACTTTAATGATCCCATTGGGATGGTTTCCTCAGGGAAACTGAGAATGTAGAATTATAAAGCGCAGCTATTTCACACAGAATAAAATTACACCAGAACTGACCCCGGTGGGACAGGATAGCGTAGGGTTATAGCCAACTTTCTAATGAGTTTTGAAAACATGTCACAGATATGTTGGTTTGTTTTTCTATCAAACTGTCAAACTTTGCTTTTTTCCTTTTTGGTTGTCTGTTCGTCTGACTGTAGGGATGCAGACAATGGAGGTAATACATGGTGCTCAGGAAAATGTAATATCCCCTAATTATTGTGAGCAGTGTATTATTGTATCATCAAAAGGTTGAGGGTTCATAATCCAACACTGTTAAGCTGCCGCAGTTGGGCCCTTGAACAAGGCCCTTAACCCTCACTTACTTGAACTGTATCAGCTGTAAATCGCTCTAGATGAGATGTGCAGTAAATGTCCATGTATCTGCTTTTATCTGTCTGTATCATATCTGTGTCACTGTCTACCTGTCCATATGTCGATCTATCTGTCCAATCTGAAATCTCTCATAATTTTTATGAGCAGTGTATATCTGTATGCACGCCTGTCCATGTCTATCTTTGTCTATCTGTCTGTCTACGTCTCTTTGTCTTCTAATTTGTGTTATTATATGTGTGTAACTTTCAATCTGTTTGTCTATGTGCCTAACTAGGATCCCCTTTGGACTGATCAGGATCAACGAACCCTTTCCCTAAAACTTTCCAAAACGATTCTCTCCACCCAAAGCTACATAAACACGTGAAGATTAAATGAAAACTTTCATCAAGTCCAGTATAAAGTTATGGGTCAGAACAGATTTTGTGGTGATTTTTTTTTTACAAAAACAGTCTTTAGAAGCACAAACAGAATTCCACCAGTACTATTCCAAAATAAGGTCACATGCACACCGCAAGCAAAACAAACACGGAACAATACTCACTTAACAACGAAAATCTTCAAAGATTGTTCACTTATTAAACACACAGCCTTGGATGTTGCTCTGCTTTCTCAATGTATTCTCTGTTTATTCTTCAGAAATCTGTAAAAAAGCAAGTGTGAGGGACCCAGAGGAAAGTGGAACAGCTCCCCCGTGAACGGAAATTACAGCCTAAATTATGTTAGCATGAGCTTTGAAGTTGCTCCCATGTTCAGAAACGGCCTTTTCGCCAAACTAAGTGAGAGCACCAGAGGTGCCGATATGTCAGCATTAATATGAAATCTGTATCCAAACACAAATCTTTCAGAGCTCTCTGTGGCAGTGATTAGAAATGGAATCCGATTGTAATGTTTGTTTCTAATCCTGTCATTATGCGTTAGAAGGGAGCTGATATGTATGTAGATGAAAGGGCACTCTTCTGGAAACAGATCAGGGATTACATTTTCACATTAGAAAGGAGGTTTAATGGTTTAATCTGCACATGCACACATTAAGCATTTATACACTTTGTGTATTGATTGTGTTACTTTTAGTCTCGGTGGGCCGTATTTCTAATTAAAATCATTAGAAGAATTCTAAACAAGTTTAACGTGACAGACTAAATACCGTCATAGAGTCTCGGTAAGGAAAGCTCGATTTAAAAAAGTCTCATTTTAATAATGTATAAAAAAAGTTCAACCTTTAAATATTTAAGCAATAGAACACAAGAGGAAACATGTTATCTTGTTACCTGATTTGGTCACAGGTATGGAGAGTGCCGAGGATCATCACAGCCTTGATGTTATTTGCTCCAACGCACCCCCTCTTGTTTTATATTTATTTTAACCAACAGTTTTGTTTATGTCAAAATATATTAAAGGAGCACTAATGTTCATACAGAATTCACTTTAATACTGGCAATACCTTCCACCAAAAAGTAAACCAACAACAGATGTGTTGTTGCTACACAACAGTAACACTTCCCACCTCTGCCTTAACAAAGTAAGACACAAAAAGTTTAAATTACATTACCAGGTTGGTTGAATTAAGAATGAAATGTGCTATTTGCCTGTTTTCGTATGCATAAAGTATGAATGTCAGCAGAGTGATACCATGTGAAAAAGCTATGCATGACAGTGAGCACTCTTCAGAGCTAATCAGATTGTAAGGTAAGAACTAACTTATATAGAATTAAGATTAATTAAGATTAAAAGAGCTAGTGAATTAAGGGGCTAGTGCTTGAGAGATATTTTTAATGTCCAGAAGAAATATTGAATTTGAATACATATAGTTGAAACTATGGATATCCACTTTTATAAAACATAAATAGAATATAATAAGCACACTGGAGCAACAGCAATTCATTACGTGGGCCATGTCAGTGGTGCAGCAGTCTAATGGAGTAGCCCACTAATCTAGGGACCTGGGTCTGAAGAGGCCAGTCAGGGGATCCCCCTCCCTTGTTGTAACAGTGAACCCCATCCAGCTCTGACTGCTTAGGCTAAAAAAAAAGTCAAAGTCATAGAATGCCATTTTCATCACTGGTCATTTGTAATAAATCAGTTTTGTTGTTCTAGTGATTATTTAATGTGCCCTCTCTAATCTAAGGCACATATAATCTCAATTTAATTTAACTCCAGCAATGAAATCATACTAAATCTATACTTAGAAACAAAACAGAGTTGGAAATAACTTTTTGAAAACTCCAATCATAATAAGACCGTTATTTAGAGTCCGTAACCCCCTGAACGGAATTCTCCTAAATGATCAGCAGTTCATTTTTTTGTCCCACTCCTGCCCACACTGATTATTTATTTAACCTCCAGCTCCTGGCACTGACTGCGGGTGGGTGTGTGAGGTCTGTCTAAACATTTGTTTCATGTCTGTGAATGGGCCTTGTAAACATTTTTAAGCCATCTTATATAACTCACCTAAAATTGACGCAATTAATCAGTTTAGTTCAGCGAGCGTTCACCCAGTTTTAAAGGGAATCGATGCTTTAACATTCTTCGAGTCATTTGCTCACAGACCGTGGACCGATACAAAAATTAAACATAGTGACTAATCAACCGCCAGCAGATCCTGTGGAGCCCTGATGCAGAAACCACTGGTATGGCAACCCTAAGGTCTTTAATCTGATCATCCTGAGGCTGGCTTAGTGCACCAAATACAGTACTGCGATACTGTAAGTGTTTTATTTTTAAAAGATTTGTCCTTTTTCTGACAAAACTCCTCCTTTTTCTATTATTCTGTGTTATTTCTTCTCCCCGACACCATTCCTCTAATCATTTATATATAATTATATTATATTTATCAGTTTATATTGGCGTCTTTATGCTGTAAAATACATTTTTCTGTCCCTAGCATTCTTCCAACTTTCTCATTCTCTTTTTCTTCCCCTTTGTTTTTTTTTGCTTTGTTTATATTTGTTCTGCTCTCATTTCCTCATATGTTTGA
Source organism: Parotocinclus haroldoi (assembly GCA_034779995.1). Lineage (NCBI taxonomy): Eukaryota > Metazoa > Chordata > Actinopteri > Siluriformes > Loricariidae > Parotocinclus > Parotocinclus haroldoi. Next base: position 4,403 of record JAUZST010048944.1, on the reverse strand, counting down.
TTCGGTCTATTTTTTCTTCTTTCTCAATTTTAAGCCGTTTTTAATTTTTTAATTAATATTTAGTTAAAATATCTTTCTTCATTCAATTACCTCTCATTTCAAGTTATTTTTAAATTTTAGAATTATGTTGTCGTCATATTTTCTCTTTCTAGATTGTGTTTATATCAGATTAATTCTTCTATGAATCTCCTGTTTATTTTCCTTCCTCTCTTCTGTCTTTTTTCACCGATTTTGCTGGTTTTGTCTGTTCTTTTAACTAAACTATTGATTCTGTCAGTTTTATCTTTATGTTCTTGCTTCTCTTTCTCCATTTGTTTTTTTTCTCTTCCTTTCTTATATGCACATAAAAAAGACAAATTAAGAGTGGCCCTGTTAACATCACATGATCAAAAAAACTATAAGTTAACTCATCATACGATTCATACGATTTCTGATTTAATAATAAGCTACCTTCTGTTGGACAGTGTGAAATGTGGACCCAGAGCCCTGTGTAATAACATGAGTATAATAACAGGTCAATAACATGAATATTTATATCCTATTATAAATAATAAACATCACATCTCAAGGGCTTTAATGAATATTAAATGGGTAAGTTCAATGAGTGTGATGATACGCTGAGGATCGAACCCTCCCCACTTCTAAATTACACAATTAAACTCAGTCACTAACGAGAGCCTTTGATCTTCCTTACAGTGAGGAGCTGATTAAAAACGCACAGCTGTGTGTGTGTGTGTGTGGGGGGGGGTGTTACTGTTTATATCTTATAGCTTTTTTCTGTCTCTTTCTTTTCCTTATGTTTATACTGGTTGTCTCTTTTCTTTGTTCTTTTAGAATTTCTTCCATATGACTGTCACTTAGCTTCTTTCTTTCTTTGATTTCTTTCTTCTTCATTATGTTACAACTTTCTCTTTGTAACTGCCTCCACTCTATCTCATTCCATGCTTTTTTTTTCTTCTTTATTATTTTACCACTTTTTTGTTTTTTTCCTGTCCTTTGTTTCTTCATGAAGCATTTAAAAGTTTTTGCTTTCTTCTCATAGTTCTTCCTTCTTTTCCTCTTTGTACATCATCGCTCAATTCATTCCTACTTCTGTGTTTCTTGTGTTGTATACTTCCACCCATCTTATTGTTCTTCTTAGATTCTTTTTATGTTCTCTCTCTTCTTCCACTTATCTTTTTTGTTGCTACCATTTCTTTCATATTTCCAAATGTGTCTAATTTTATGTTCTTTGTTTTGACTTTTCAGTACTTTGTGTTCTTAATTATCGCTCTGTATTTGTTTTTGTATTCCTTTTGCTTTCGCTCATGTATTTGTACTTTATTTTTATTTCTTCCTTTCTATTGTTTCGCATGATTAATCTTGGGCTTTTTTAGTTTTCTCTCTTTGTTCCTTTGATGCTTTGGATGGTTTAGGGTGTTTGACGGGTAATAAGATGGTATTAAGGAGACATTCCGCTTTCCATTCCTCTATTTCAATCCTTTCTATTCTGTCCATATTTCATCTTGCTTTTGATCTTTTTTTCTATCTTTATCCACTTTTTTGTACTCCCTGCCCTCCGAGTGACTCAATGTGTGTGTGTGTGTGTGTGTGTGTGTGTGTGTGTGTGTGTGTGTGTGTGTGTTATAGGATCAGACAGGTGTCTCAGAGAGAGGAACCTCCTCTAAAGCTCATATCTAATTAACGCTGCTGTTCTCTCCCCGTTATCTAATTAACACCATGTTAACATGATTAGACTGAAATGCTGAGATCTGGAACAGATGGAGAAAAGAAGACAGATTTTATGACCCCAGAAAACCCCAAACAAACTTTTTTCAGTTCTCGAGCGTGAGAATGTTGGCCAGTTTCAGAATTTCTGTCAGTCTGTCTTCTTTCTGCACTCTGATGCTTGAGCGTTTGAATTATGAAATGAGGAACTTTTCAAATAAATACAATAACTTTTTAGGTATTCATTAGGAACTAATTAAATATTGGAGGGATCTATGGATAGTTGAAAATGTTCATTGTTTTTTGGGTAAAAGTAGGTGAAAATAGGCTTATATCCATAACAGGAACTTTTCTATGAACACAGGAACTATGGACCCAGGTTTTGGGTTACAAAGCTCCTGAAAATGTTGTTTGTTTGTTCCTTTAAAAACAAAAAAAAGAAAGCAAGACTGTGTTAATAAATGTGGCTTCTAAAATGATCATTTATTCTTGGAAAGGTTCTTCAAAGGACCCTATGAATCATTTGAGGAACTCAGATTTTGAAAATGTTAGCTGGTGTTTGAAAACGTCCTCAGCTGTTCACAGTGGGATTGCCTCATTGAGTAGACACACATTTCCTTCACGAGAGCTTTTTAATGAACACAGGAACACTCTCAGTATGCTGAACCGTTTTAGGGACCACAGGTTCTTTATCAGGAACTACGGACCAAACCCTCTAAGTAGCGTAACTTCTGAAAATGTTGCTTGGTTCTTCTTTTGTGAGAAATGAAGAACTGAGGACCTTTCTCAGGAGCTCGGTTCCTCAAAGAGTTCTTTTTTGAAAATGTTTTCTGTAACACAAGAATCATTTTTGGAAATATGGAACTTGTTTTTTACTACAGTATTCGTCCACACATCCCACATTCACTGGACATAGGCTGTCTGATCTGCACTTTTATTAGCCATCACTTTAATCCAAGAGATACAGAAAAGGCTCACAGATATGTGGTATGTGAAGAACGCACCTAGAGTACAAACTCTATCCAGTGTCTATCCTGTGTTCATTTAGCAGTGTAACTGTTACATCCATGTGCAACAAGATAAGAAAAACTTAGTCAGTTAGTGTTTAAAAAAATCAGTTGTAAAAAGATTATTACAAAATTCTTCATGTTTGGCACTCATAAAAGCTCACACACACACACACACACACACACACACACACACACACGGTCCAGAAGTGTTGTGTTTCCTCTAGGGAATGAACAGGTGCTACAGTGGACATTTGTCTCCACTCTCATGAGATTAACTGTATTTATACACACACACATCACACATGCACTGTGCACTTCCACTTGTGTGCGCGTGTGTGTTAAATGTTTGGACAGATGGATAGATAATGCAGATAAATGGCCTAAAAGTAGATGGGTAGGTAGGCAGAATAATGCCCAGAATAGCCATTACACAATTTGATAAACTGAAGGAAGCATGGATGGATGGCTGGATGGAGAGAGAAACAGAGGGCAAGCAAACCCATATGTGAACTGATGGAGCTGAAACTGTAGACAGACAGACAGACAGAGAGTGATAGATCGAGGTATGGATGGACATTATAAACGGACATACAAATTGGTAGACAGACATACAGATGGATGGTTGGACATACAAACATACAGATCGCTGGATGGATGGACGGTCATTCAGACAAACACTCGCGGGGAAAATTGCAGAGACAGACATCTGGTTGGATTCCTGAATAGACCATGGTTCTAAAGTCCTGTGCAAAAGTCTAAGGACAAGGGGTGAATTTGGGTAAATTTGTTGTCTTAGCAATGGTATAATGAACACTGAACCCAAAAAAATTAAAACTTGGTTTCATCATTCCATAATCCTCTTTTAGTCTGAAATTCATTTCAATCTTTGTGAGCTTTAGCATATCTTTGTCTTTTCACCCTGTTCCCCTTGTGAAGCAGTGGTTCCTTGGATGCTTTGACATTCCTGGTCAAAACATTGTAGAAGGGTCAATTCAATTCAATTCAATTCAGTTTTATTTCTATAGCGCTTTTTACAATTGTGCATTGTCTCAAAGCAGCTTTACAATATTATATTATCTTAAATGGCCAATCCCAAGTTGAGCAAGCCTAGGGCGACAGTGGAAAGGAAAAACTCCTTGAATGGGAGTAGTAGGAAGAAACCTCGGGAGGACCAAGACTCAACAGGGGACCCATCCTCCATGGGTGGCATAGATGTTAATTAAATAAATACTTAAAAGTATATTCATTTATAGCAAAATTAGGTAAATGATTTAAATCAATAACAAATTAATAATACAATTTTGATTACTAATAAAATAAATAAACTAAATGATAAAACAAAATGGATTTAACTTGGCATCCTGATCAAGCTGCTAAATGCTGAAACTGCTCAAGCATAAGAGGAGGTCATGCTAAATATTTACCATCCTCTCATTTTTTCCATGTGTATTATAATAAGTATTTTAAGATTTTTTTTTGGTATGTCAGTGTGAATAGCTTTCCCTTTTATGAGAACCATAAGGACTCAGATGCTCAAATATGGAAGTCAGTTAGGAACTTAATACTCAGCACTCATTAACACACCCTGACTCTGGCGCCATTTACACCTGTTATACACACACACACACACACACACACACACACACACACACACACACACACACACACACACACACACACACACAC
>JAUZST010048934.1:0-25173 GCA_034779995.1 Parotocinclus haroldoi | reverse complement strand
GTGTCTGCGTGGGTTTACTCCGGGTACTCCGGTTTCCTCCCACAGTCCAAAGACATGCGTGTTAGGTTAACTGGTGTTTCTAACGTGATCCTTGGTGTGTAACTGTGTGCGCGTCCTATGATGGATTGGTGGCTCGTCTAGGGTTGTTCTTGCCCTTGCACCCAGAGTTGCCACCTGGCCCGCGACCCATTGGGGATTAAGCGGAAGAAAATAGATGGATGTATGAATGAAAACTAGAATACAGATCGGTAAAACGTTCTAAAAAAAAAGGATTAAAACGGTTTAACTGTCTGGTATAATTGGTTCGGTCTTTTCGCTCATTTCCGTTTCTGTTTCTCTAATACAAACAGATGTTGAGACTGAATTGAAATTGAACTGGTGTTCTGTTTTTTTTAACTGGATAATGTAGCATCATTTTCACATATCATGCCCGTTTTTTTATGGATGCTCACAATGCCCTTGTGAATGCAGCCTTCGCCAACAATGGGTGATGGCAAGGACTTCACGATACGATCAAATCACAGTACATTGCGTTACAATGCATATTGTGATATATTGTGACTTGGCACACATTTTACTGAAAATGTAAAAACAGCTGAAATACAAGTCACACTGTATCCATTTAAAAATGCTTTTCCCCTTCAAAATATGCTATGTACATTTGAGCTGAAAATCATAGTAATGTAGTATAATGCGCAAATAAAGACTGTGCTGTACTTCTGTATCATTTTACGTATTTATTTATTTTAAACAAACATAGCCTTAGCCAATGCTAAGATGTTATATTTAGAATTTTCAGGAGGTGAAGAAATTTGATTAATTCCCATTTTCATTTGCGAAATTTGCTAAGACTATGTAAAATTCTGTCAATGCCCATCTTTCTCGTTTTCCCCTCGTTATCTGCAACTCCATTTAGAGTAAGAGCTTGGTTTGGCACTTCCAGCTCGTTCCAGTGGATAAAAGCCAGAAAGTGGAAAAACACAGCTGCTTCTTTTCATTGCTAAGCGATCGGTCCGTCGACCGAGAGGAGAAAAGAATAATAACGGAGAGCGAGACGGATTACTGAAAGTTGGAACTGTAGCTTTTTGCTTCAGCAGTTTGAACTGAATTACAAGATTATAGCAGCTGAAAAGAAATAAAAAAACACTTTAGAGACTGTGAGCACCTAATCCAATACTTCTTACTCAAAAGCTGTGTGTGTGTGTGTGTGCGTGCGTGTGTGTGTGCGTGTGTGTGTGCGTGTGTGTGTGCGTGTGTGTGTGCGTGTGTGTGCGTGTGTGTGTGCGCACCCGCCCTTCCTCATTGCTCTTATTTAAGCAGTCTGAGTGTGTTAACTCCCTGTAGAGCCCTGATATGCCCCAATCAACACACATTCCCCCATATTAGCATGAAGCAACACAATGGGATCCACACACTCCTCCTCCATCTAATCAATATCCTCCAATCAATATTCAAACCCAACCTTAATCCCTTTGTCACACTAAAACCTTTCACCCCCGAAGCATGGGACGGCATCTTTTCCTGACCGATAGCAGATTGTTGAATATTTGGAACACGTGCACGCGTGCATACACACACACACACACACACACACACACACACACACACACACACACACACACACGGTTGTTGTATAGGTAACAACAATTCCGTCCGAGTTAGATCCAAGTTTCTCAGGTAATACAGATTACCGATCTGCTATCGATGCTTTTTAAAAAATCCCATTCAAATGCTTGAACCTCACGAGCATGTTAGGAAATATGAATAGTTCTTCATGTTTTGTTAACTGGCACTTTTATTATATTAAAATAATAAAATGAGGAAAAAAAATCATTTAATAAAATCATAAAATTTTAATTCTATTCCATTTTATTTGTATTATTTTTTTATTAAAATAAATAAATATTTTAAAAAATGATATGTATGTGTGTGTGTGTGTGTGTGTGTGTGTGTGTGTGTGTGTATGTGTGTGTGTGTGTGTGTGTGTATATATATATATATATATATATAGATTGCATTAAACCGATATTAATGCAAAACTATTACTGTATATTATTAATAATAATATCATCTATATTATTCTATATCCATAGATCATGAACGCTATCGAATGTGTACTGGACAGGAACCAATCCAGAGTATCAGGTCAGTTTTAGGCACAGATAAAAACACCCTAATCCAATTTAATGTCACTGTAAAATATTTCTTATTGCTTCTTTACAATAAAATACTATAGCGGTGGTTTTAGGGTGTGGTTTTGGACACGGTTAGCTTTGTCCCCTCGGCCAGCTGTTCTAACATGAACTGTATATTACCCAAACTTGTTCTTCCTGTTCTTTTTGTCATAGGTAGGACGTTTCATCGTTCTGTTGTTATTTTCCTTCTCTCGTAATCTCTTTTTCACTCGGTCTCTTGTCGTTTTTGTCCTGAATAGCCCCCGCACAGCCACCCACCCACCCACCCACAAACGCACATGCAGACACACAGGGGAGACAGAGCAGCTTGTGTGGGCTGAGCCCTATTAACAAAATCCTTCCTTCCCCTGGAGCGCTCAGATGTCCTTTTGAAGAGTCAAATTTGTCTCTTTAATTCTTAATGCTGTGCTGGGATTGTTAAAGGCTTTCAGGGTGTCGCTCTGAGAGAGTTAAAGGGAAGATTGTGTGTGTCTTGTACGAAACATTAAAAAGGAACAATAGCGAAAAAGCAAACACCAGCGAAGCTCAAAGAGCTGCCACATGAAAGGAAACGGTTGTCTCAATTTCCATGAAGCTACACTACCAATTCCTCGAAAACACAACTGTCTGCATAAGCTCCAGCTCTGGAGTGAATCCCAATCCGAATGCCATGGTTTGATATTTATTTGATGCTTCTTGTACACAGAGTACACAGTTACCGCGTCACACAAACACGCTGCTAAAAGAGAACAGCAAAACGTTCCACTCTTAGCTGATGTGCTTATTGGTGATTAGCTCATGATAGGACACTTATCAGGACAAACTCACTCTCTAACCTCTTAGTTACATCCTTTAATGATGCTGCTTGTGCTGATTCCTGATCCCCAACTTCATGTACACCAGTGACCTTAACGTGGGGCCTTAACCAGTGTGTTCCGTTCCCAATGTCACATTTATAAAGGTACAAACTCACTTTTGTATAAATATAATACATAAAACCCTAGCGCTTATATATTTCTTAATCAGCTGTTCGTACCGATTGATTTGTTTATTATAACAGTATTCTTGCTTATTATGATTCTGTTAGCTTTAGGTCTTTAGCTTTATTTAAATAGAGGATCCAGAATTCAGAAAAATGATATGCAGTGGTAAAAAAGTGGGAAGTATTTAGTGTTTTCTCCCCTTAGACTTGAGCAGCATCCACAGCAGCATCTGGCAGCTTCATCGGGATGCCCGGTTCCTTCTACAAGGTGAAGAAAGTTGGAAGGGTAGCAGCAGAAAACGACTTTTTCAGAAGTGGAACAGAGTGAAAAGGATAAGAAATGCTACAGCTTAGAAATGTTGGAATGAAGCTCAGTGCTAAAAATGGTTATGGGAGGACGAGGCCTTATGTTACTTGATAAAAGTATTGTGGGTATTTTATAAAACAATCGCATAGCCACTGTTAAGATGTTTTGTTAGGATGGATCCCACCGTTTAAACCCTGATGTCCAGGGAAAATTCAAACGAGACAGAAAGAGCACTGGACCAAAGCCTGTTTATGTTTAGTGTTCCTAAATACCTTCAGGATCTTTTCTAAATGCATGTTAAGTTTATATAAACATTGCCTGTTTGACAAAGCACTCAAACGTTAAGCTTTAGACTGTTAGCTGTTAGCAATTCATCACGGATTTTCTTTTCTGTGGTTGTTTCGGCTATGTGCTGATCTGTATTATATCAGGGAAAAGTCCAAAATCGTCTCTTTTCTCCGTAGGTTAGAAGGAAAAATCTTCACGGTCTGCATAACAGACGTGATGTGGCTCATAAAATGCATGCATAAAAAATGTGTAATCACTGGAACTGACACAGATTTGAATGAAATAGGAATATGACAACACAATATTTTTCAGTTTCTTGGACAGGAAAAGTTCTGTAACTCTTAGGCCAGGTCAGGGTTGCGGGGGAGCCAGGGCCTACCCGGCAGCACAGGATGCAAGGTGGAAACAACCCTAGACAGGGTGTTGGTGCTTTCAGGACCGAATGTGGGATGGAACTGGAATACCCTGAAGACACCCACACAGACATGGGGAGAACATGCAAACCAGGCCGGGACGTGAGTTTGGTCTCTGGGGCTGTGAGGTGACGCCGTTGACCTCTGCTCCAACGTGCCTCTCATGCTGTGAGTGACCTAACAGATTAGAAAGGTATTTGTAAGGTGTTTAACTCTGCTGCCTGCCACCTTCGCTTCCAGCCATCCAGATTCAATCTAAGATTTTCTCATGCCCTCACATGGCCCTTACCCAGCTCTATGCCAGGACCACAGCATGTTACATCTGTGGACTTTGCTATAAAACAAAAATGAATATAATAATAGGAGGATTAACCAGCGGAAGATTCGTCTACTAGTCATTTTATATTATTTATGAGGAGTCTATTGATGTTCTACTGCAATTAAAAGTCACCAACGAGCTGGATGTGTGAAAATCGGCCACTAGTTGCCAAACCAGTTTCATCCTGATGCTAATAATCTTGTTACAGCAACACGGAGTGCTGTCGATGCCATTTATTCAGCTAGCTGAAATGTCCCGGTGCATCCCGACTTAAAAATACATATCAAATGTACAATTCTTTTAGCTGTGGAGGTCGATAAGGAGCAGGGATGTTTGTGGTTTATAGAGGGGGGGGGGTGATACCATATCAGCAGCCAGCTGAGACACTCAACCGTTTGGCAATGCTGAATTAAAAAGCCAATAGCCTTGATGAATAATCTGCTTGTTCCGGTTGCCCCTTTGTCCCTCCCTACTCAGGAACACAGCTGTCCCTGTGCTGCCTTCCTAACGAGATGGACTCTATCTCACGAGTACAGATGCTGAATAAGTAGGCAGAATGGAACATGGGGGTGTGATTATATTTGTTGACATCCAGAGCGACAATACTGTGTTTTGTTCTACCATACAATCTATTTTATAACCGATCAACTGGATCATGCTTTTCTGGGAAAGCTCAACGAGGTCAAATGTTCCCAGGCTGATAAATAGCAGACTTGAGTAGGTACATAGGAAAGCGCATTTGTGTCTGTGATCTCCACCCCGCTGTCCCAGTGAGGCTTTAATTACACCATTAATTAGCACATAAGGCTTCCGCACTGTCTGAGGACACTAATGACTGGGTGAAAAAGGTTGCTTAATTGTGACCTGTCTCAATGGGAGATCTGATAATGGCACGAAGACCTGCATAAAGAGAGCAAAAAGGATGAGCTTCATGCAGTGACACTTTGGAGGCCATGGGGTGGGAGGATGGAGGTAGCCCCTGTTTTACGAGGGTCCGGCTTATGATAATTCTACTTTACGGTGGGAATCCTGATAAGAAACAGGACACATTTGGCAAAAACCGTAGTATGAATTTTTCACGATTAAGTGAGATGACATAGGGAGTCGCGTAGCAGGAGGGGTGCCTGGGAAATGTAGTGAACTTAAGCACTCTCAATTTCAAATTTATTTCCATAGCGCTTTTTATAACGGTGCATTGTCTCAAAGCAGCTTTACAATATTATATGATCTTGAAAGGTCAGTTCCAAATTGAGCAAGCCAAGGGTGACAGTGGAAAGGAAAAACTCCCTGAATATATAAGGAAGAAACCTTGGGAGGACGTAGACTCAAAAAGGGAGCCAACCTGCTTGGGAGGCCTAAATGTTAACTGAATAATGAGGTTTGTATTTAATTAAGTTTGTAAAATTAAGTAAATAATGTAATTTAAATCAATAATAAAAATTTAAATTAGTAATACAATTTAAAATAAACAACTAAATAGATTTCAAAACGAGTTCTCAGCGCTAAGTTATTGGAGGCACATCATCTCCTGATGACTAAATGATGGAGGGAGTTCCTGCACTCTGGTGGGACTGGGTTCTGTGATGCTGAGGTGGAGGAACATGGAATGAGCAGGGATGTAGGGAGTACTCTGTTACTCTGTTTAACAGCGCTGCCTGCTAAGGTGGTGGTCCGTGTGTGGTACGTTAGCTCCAGAACTTAATAGCCTGCGGTCTGCTGGGAATGAAGTAGGTTTTCCAGTTCAGCACTCATTTCCATCATATGCAAATGCACATGCATACACACTTTCCTCCAAATATCTATAAACATGTGCTTACTTCCTGCACACCGAGGCCATGGTAGTTGCACACATCAGGTATCGTGACAAAGGCGGGCCATTCTTTAGAGAATGCTATGTAAACACCTGAAATTGATCCTGAATATCAAAGCCCTGAGATAACAAAATCCTGAAGCCCTGCAGAGACACTACTTTGCATTATTGTGTGATGGCTGTGAATTACTGTATCTGAATAATGGGAAACCAAAACCAACCCACCCTAGGTAAGCTGAATCAAACGCTTTTGTTCGTTTTTTATAATAAAATAAAAGCTGCAGTTGTTTTCGTAAATGCTGTGTCATTTAAGTCGAGGTACAGCTGAACGTACTTTGTTGTGGAAGACCTTTTATTGGGTTAATTGATTTAGGTTGATGATACAGTAGAATCTTCGGCATGGTCTGTGTGTGTCTGTGTGTGTGGTGTAACTGAATGGGAATTAGCTGATTCACAGCTGACAGAGGGGCCAAACACACACCCATCTGCTCCTCTAATGGACAGTAAATGAGAAGCACATACACACACTGCCCTCACATATACAGGGTTCAGTAGGTTAATCTTATTATACCATCCATGCTTCTACACAACCGTTGTAGAAATATATGGCTCACATAATTACATTTCATTTTGTTGAGCAGTGTATGTAAAACAGTCCATTTCCCTTCACCACCTAGCTGACGTTAACAGTAGGGGCCTTTCCCATAATTCCATTCCAGGGCTCGGTGGGGTCATTGTTGTAGCAGGAGATAACCCAAATATACCGAGACATTTCTGTCTTTACTTTTCACCTTTCCAAACAAACATGCGTCTGATTGCAGATTTAAAGTCTGATGATTGGACAGAAGATCACTGATTGATCATTCATTTCATCTCTGTATTCTTATTAATTTACAAAACATCACCAGCACGTGTTCAGATTTAATCTAAAATGGAGTGAAACCCCAAGCATGAAACCAAACAATTTCCCAATATTAATTTTCTTAGCTATAAACACATGTCGGTTAGCTGTGTTTCAGAAATGCAATTTACATGATTTGTGTATTTCACTCCCACAAAATGTGAATAGATTCAAGTTTTAAGTTTGTTTTGAACTTGATTTTATAAGCACCTTATTTCCTATACCCCAGAGGAGGGCATTTGAGCATTATTTAGATTTAAAATAGCTGAGTGATTTGATTCCTCACAGAACTGTCGTTTTTGCAATAGTACGAGTTAAAAACTTCAGCAAACCCAGGTAAAAAAAAATATTTGACAGTAGAACCATGAAGTGACCAAATTACCATCAAAATCCGGAGTAGAACTGTGAAATAGTTTTCAATCAACAGTACAATAGTTAGTTAATCAACCAAGTTTACAGTTGTACTATGAATTTTGACAGTGGAACCATGAAGTGGCCAAATCAAATAGAATACTGATATTCATATAATAAATATAGAATTCATAATAGAACTGTGAACTTTATGGTCAAACTGTAAAAGTTCACATAAAAATTGTCAAGAACGTTACGGTTTTATTATGACATCTCACCGTACACTCTTTTCCTGAGATGGCTTTAAACTGGCCTCCATAGACTACACTGACTGGGTGCTGTTTACATCCGATTCATTTTTCTGTTCTAATTAAAGCTGAAAGCAGCTAGGTTTTGGTCTGAGAGCAGAACCCTTTAGGATCAATAGTCTGCATGTGGACTGTATGTAGTTTACATTGCATTACTTATCCAGAGCAGCTTACAACTGATCTTGCTGATCAAACAACATACAACTTCACAAATTACAGGTTAATCTTGGAGGTGCTGAAGCTCCACAGTCCAATAATGCCGCAGCATGAATGCTATAGTTCATTCTCCCAACTTCACCATCCTGTACTTTATTCTCCCCTTTTCCTGCATCGGTCTTAAAGTCGAATTAACTTGCTAATTAATTTGACATTTGAATGTGGCCTTACTGCATTCAAATGACTGTGCTGGCCTAGCGATTAAGGTACTGGATTATGGACCCAGAAGGTCCATGGTTCAAATCCCACCTCTGCCACAGTTGGGTCCCTGACCAAGGCCCTTAACACACAATGGCTTGAATTGTTGACTGTTTGAGTTGTAAGTCGCTCTGGATAAGGGCGTCTGCTAAATGACGTAAAAGTAAATGTATATTTTTGTCATTTTTTGATGCGAAGGCACATTTTCTGTGAGCGCTACTTCAAACGATTCATGTTCTCGATTCAACATATAACAGCTACGATCCTTCCTTCTTGTTTTATCACAAAAAAAGAAGCAAATCCTTAAGCGAGTGTAAGTTGTGTCACTTTGCCTTGCATGTGTGATTACATGATTTTAAGTTTCCTTGATGCAGAATGACTACTGGATATTAAATCAAGCCTGGCCACATTATGTACATGCCTCTAAATGCTTTCTGTTATTGTGTAGCAATACACAATCATTTTTCAGTAATCTGTTAAATGTTTTTGCAGTGATGTAACCTTTGTTCAGAAGATGCAAACCGTGGGTGCATCAGCCATTGCATAGTGTATTAAGCGTCTGGATATTACACCACCACCAACGGGGTGCTCAGTCATTTGGCATGGCATGTGGTGTGCTGCTTGGGACATCCCATTTTAATTTTATCCACATTCTCTGGGCTGCATAGTTTCAATGAGCAACTGTTGGATAACACTGATTCAGGCTTCACAGCTAACTTAAATCATAGCTGTGCTTGCATCGTTTTTTCAAACTGACTAAAGAGGGCTTAACAACTTAGTGCGTATTATTTTGCCATAAAAACATCATCGGTAAATCAATCAGAGCTGCAAGTAATTCTGTAACAGGATGACAGTGCACCGTTTAAGGCTAGTGTACATTCTTCTTTTTTTTTTGGATATTGTGACTTTGTAAGTAGTAACGAGGATCAGCTAATTACAAAACCCTTATTCTTGGCCTGGTAAAATCGCACGGCATCAATGATCTTTCAGACACTTTTGTCATTGTTGTTTTATTCTGTGACATTTCTTTCTGGGTTCTATATGGGATTCAGCGTACTCTTTGAAGCACTGTCTTTTGAAGTGGTTGAACATGTTTGTTGTTCGTGCCGTGTCTGTTGTGAAGTGGCCTGTCCTCAGCCATGCTACTGCGTTGACAAATAAACATACTACTGTACTAGAGAAAATAGTGCTTGTGGTTCTAAAAACACCTGACTTTTTTAAAGGTCTCTCTTTTTAAGAGATCTCTTTCTTGAAATTAGAAGCACTTTAAATCAATCCCACAATGAGCTTTCCTTAGGACGTGTCATTTCTGTGTCTGTAGCTTTAAATAATAAGAAGAAGGAGAGAGGCGGGGCAAGGTGGAGGGTTTGGGAGTGGCCTTAACATGAGCGGAAGCTTAGTTTAAGGTCTTGTGTCTGGATACGGCACTTTAGTTGGATTGTTTGTATGCTGTTACAGTTATTCATTCATTCTCTTCCGCTTAATCCACATGGGGTCGCGGCCCACCCGGCAACTCTGGGCACAAGGGCAAGAACAACCCTAGATGGGCCGCCAATCCATCATACACACAGTCACACACTAAGAGCCACTTTAGAGACAACAATTAACCTAACATGCATGCCTTTGGACTGTGGGAGAAAACCAGAGTAAACCCATGCAGACACGGAGAGGACCCAGACTGATCCGGGATTGAACTCGGGACCTTCATGCTGCGAGGCAGTGGTGCTACCCACCGAGCCATTACAGTTATCATGTAGCTAATGTTAGCCTCCGTTATTGTTCTAGAGCTGTATTAGCATTTGTATCAGTGATCTAATCTAGAGCTGATAAAGTCAGAGATGGGAGGGGGCTGCTTGTTAAAAAGACACAGGCAGACCCAGTTGGGGGCTTTTGGGCTTTGGATCATCACAATGTTATGCTAGAAGCTGTAGGTGGTACAATACATTGTACTATGTTTGACTTTGAATCTGTTGTCAGAATTGAATCTTTCTTACTTGGCACTCGGAGTCTTAATCACGTTGCTCGTAAAGCCAGTAGTCCAAAATGGTGGCTCTTCAAAATGTGTGGGGTGGATGGGAGTCTGGTGGTGGTTACCCATGAGGGGGGTAGATGTGATAATGTGAGAAATTGAAACGGCTCGTAGAAGCGTATGATCCCTGACACCAAACTCTCTTAACTGACTGTCAAAAAACGGATGGATGACTTTTTTTTTCGCTCTCAGAGGCTTTAAAGGAGCAGCAGAGAACCAAGTGGAAATAAAAAAGCGGGTAAAAAGTTAATATTGAATGCCATGTCCCCTCTAATTGTTTATGGTGCGAAATAACATTTAATAGTTTATCACAGCCAACAATATACCCTTGAAGAAAACCTATTGTGTAAAAGTTATGTGTAATCTCCAAAAAAGCCAACATCAATAATGACGAATAATCATAAGTGACAAGAAAAGATGGACCGTTCAGGGTTTTCGGGACTGAAGCTGACTGCAACAGGGCGCGGCTGGAAGGCAAACAAGAAATATAACATATGGACGAAAGCGCGTACTTCCATACTAAGCAGTATACAAAAGCAGAACGCTAGAGTGGGTATTAGGTTGTGTGCATACTGCACATTTACATAATAAAAAGCATACTGCTTTAATGGTTGAGGATACTGGTTATACTGGTTAAGTATGCCATTTCTGACATGGTCTAAACTGGTTTATCACCATTTATAATGAACTATGTGCACAGGCAGTAGGGTACACTGTGGTTTCTTCCACCGGTTTAGTCCCTCAGTCAAAAGTTAAGTGTTTTTCCACTGCAGCTGATTACCGGTCACCTATTTGGGTTGAAAATCGAGTTCTGATACACAGCCAATCGATCCTTCTATCTTTTGTGGCAAGTTCATGACCAATGACAGACCTACTGCCCCAACATGCCCAGGCAAATTTCTTATTAAAAGAACCCCTTTAGCATTTCCATTGCACAAAACGATATTTTGACGATAACGATAACGGGTTTGCGTCCGCTTCTCCTTTAAATATTCTTCATTAAACAAAACGGTGGGCATACATCCTCGCCATCCCGTGAAACTACAATCTGCAAACTCTGACTCCTGACCTTTGTTCCTCGACCGCACACGCGCCGTTGCTTTTTCTCTGTGTCGCGACAATTGAAAAAGCACCAAAGCAAAACCCGCCGTCCGCCGTCACGTATGGAACTGTGGTAACGTAAACGGGAACTAAAGCCCCGTTGAAACTCCATGGTGAAATCCCACGGGTGGTACATCTGGGTTTTTTAGGCGTTAGCCTTTCCACGACGGATCACATTTGAAAACTTCGCCCTGCCTGAGCCTTTGGTGGAGTAGCTCACTAATATGCCATGCCAGCACGGTGGTGACCTGGACCAAATTAGGCCAGTATCCTTGGGCTTGATGGGTTGTCTCTGACCGAGTAGAGGCCGGGCAGAGGAATCGCGCTCCCCACCTAATGACCGGCATCTCCATCCATGTGACAAGGAAAAACGGCATGGACATTTTGTTCTGTCACTGCTTATCTAGCTGAGAGCACAATTTTTTACACAGGTATATTTATATATACAGGGTTGTTTGGCCATTGCATTATTCATCCAAATCTGAAGGACAAATGTCAACCTACTCAAGCCTATACAATCTGATCACAAAACATCATCAAATCATTACTAAGGATACAATACAATAACGATTGATGATTGTACGTTACTCCAAATTCACCTCACAAACGGATAGCACGTTACGAACTGAAACGTGGGGCAGGTATGCACGAGAGCCCTCCATTGTGTTCCTCGCAAGAAAAGCCGCATCCTCCTGCACTGAGTAGTATGACAGAATGATACTCTATCCGCAGCCCCGATACAGTGATGTACTGTAATTACATACTCATTGGTACGGCAGTACTAAACGCTACAGGTTTAAAACACACCGGCGTCCACGAGCAGCCGCGCCGCCGCAATAAAACACGTTATAACCTGCAACGTGATGGTTTTTAAAGACGAGAACGAAATTCGTAACGTTTGAGTGAAATGAACGGATGAAACATTTTTAGTCACTCAGTCATTAGGAGAAGTTTATATATGCTAAATACCACGGGCTGCTCCAAGGAGAAGGTTCAGATTCGAGATAACGGTCCTGACGGTCTTTAACGGATGAAAAACGACCCGTCTTGTCACCCCAGTTAAAACGAAGGCGAAACGACGAAACTAGTCAAATCCGCGATCGGTGACGTTCGGTACCCTTTTCTAAGGGAATAAAACACAAGGTTACGGGTTCAGAACTCACCGGTGAAGCTGCGGCGGGTGAGGCAGCGTGTGACAGACAGACAGCGTGGCGCTCGTGCGGGGTGGGTGTGGATGCTGCAGGATCCCGAGCTGACTCTCTATCGCTCTCGTGCCTTTGTCTGCTGCTCGTGCCTTTCTTTCTCGTGCCGGTGGGACCGCGTGGTCCTAAAACCCTCCCAACGCACACACACACACACTAAGCACAGGTGACGTAATACTCAGAGGTATGCAGGACCACTGAATCATAACGAATAAAGATCTGTGTGTGTAAACATAGATAGATTATAGACAGAAAGTCAGTCTGCGTTGCCAAAAGTATTGAATCACGTTCAAAGTCGGAGTTGGTTCCCCCTTAGCTGCTATCCGAGCTTTCAAATCATGTGAATAGCTTTTAGAGCTAGATTTAAGGTCGCTTGAAAGCACACCAGAATTAGTGAGGTCAGGCTGTGATTTTGAGTGATAAGGTTTGCTTCGCAGCCTGTAATTCAGTTCAGCCCAAAAATGGATGATCAAAGGCTTTATTTTGTGCTGAAACCATAGTTTCTGGCCAGAGTGAATCTCTTGTCTCCACTGCATCCGGCACTTGGAATTGCAAGCCGTGACTTTAGGCTTGTGTCTGGCGAAACCTGACCCTGAGGAACAGTTTTTTTCTTCTGAGACAATTCTGAACTTAGTGGTTCTGGAGCTGAGTAGAAATTATTTTATGGACTGCACTGGAAAGATGGCGTTGAGAGAGAGAGAGAGAGAGAGAGAGAGAGTTAAAAACTGACTGAGCTGTTCAGACCCATTATTCTGCACATTCTTCACCATTTGGATGGGTGACGCAATAAAAGGATGGGTTGATTGGATTGATTGATTTATTGATTTCTAGTGATGGACTGAATAATAGCTGAAGGAGGGCGTGTCACATTCAGACAGCTGTCTCACTGTAGGGGACCTTCATCCTTTGGGGCATATGTCCCAACCCAGGTTCCTGCTCTGTTACGTTTCAAAGACACTCCTCTGACTGACTTTAGTCACTTTCTGAATACCTTCTATATCTTATATAATATAACTAATGGAGCAAATTGTTTTCGTAAGAGTGTGGTCTCGGCCACATTCGAGCTCTCCAGTTCAGAGCTGGAACTTCAACAATAGTAGGCCTGGACCTGTAAGCATATATTTCTATTCACACACGTGGAATTAACGCCCTAGCAAACCTGGTTTGCTGAAATGCTGATCTGTTAGATGATGAGTGTGTTTGTGTGTGTCTGTGGAGCAGAGTGATAAACTGCTGTGTCAGTATCGATGAGAAAAATGTACCCTGTGGATCCTTCCATTTAAACACCATACATCATGTCTCACTCTGTATCACCCTATCTCTGTGTCAGAGTGTAATGTGTAATACCTATTTAGTGTGAGTGTGTGTGTGTGTGTGTGGGTGGGGGGGGGTGTTGAGAATGCAGTGGGGGACAGCTGAGCATGGCAGAGATGCTACACACCCAACACGCGTGTGTGTGTGAGAACGATCTTTGTTCCACAACAGACCAACAAACCCAGAAGAATCAAATAGAAGAGATGCAGGACAGATAAAAAAATAGATGGTGTGAAGAAGTATTGTAAAGAAAAACAACGAGAGAGGGACAGGGCAAGAGATGCTGGTGTGAAATAAGAGATCTTAATTCCAGGCAAACAGAAGCACAGCTAAAGCGATTTCATTCATCTGTATTCATGATTTATCTTTTGAGATTAGACGAGTAGCCCAAAATATCAAAACCAGCACCAGTTCAGTTTCACATCGTCCCTCCTCCACCAGACTGTTGGCACTGTACTGAGATGGCATTTGAGCAGGTAGTGTTTCAGCTTTTGAAAAAAAACCATGAAAGCCTGATTTATGACTTATTAGATATTAGATTTTGCCCGTCCACTGCTCCAGGCTCTGATGGTGTGCTTTATAACGCTGCGTATGACGCATCACTTTGCAGACCGTAGGCTTGTGTGTGTGATCTCTTGACTGTGGAATCGGGAATCTGTGGTGCTCTGGTTTCCAATGGTATGAAAAAGGTGGGCTATAACAGAATCATATTGAGTGTGTTTCCATCTTAATGAATGCAGAAAATGCTACATCAACATTCGATGAACAAGTTTGCATGCAACTGAGTAATCATGGGTTTGCATCACTCGGGCATGAATCCGGGAATAATCATATCAATAATCTCACAGAAGGAAGTGAGGTAAACGTAACTTTTTTTTAATGAAAACATGAAATTCTTATTTTCCTTGAGCAAAAGCAGTGAATATTTGGAACACTAGCACTTCTTTGTGTAACCAGTTCGGACATCGAACTCCAGTTTAAACATGCTTCCAACTTTGAACATTGGCACCCTAAAAAAGAAGACGCAGTGGTGTGATCTTCCAACTCTATGATGCACGTAATCCAGTCCGGTCGGTGGTTACAAAAAAAAACTATACAGTATTATATTTTTATATTATGTGCTTGTGTATCAAAGAGTTTTTGGGTGCTATTTCAGACACGCCTTCAGTTTCAACATGCTTAAAAAAACAAACAAAAAAAAAAAAACAGGGTCAGAAACGGATTAATCCTATTGACACGACTTTTTATGGGGAAACTCAATTTGGACTTGAACAAGAATGTAATTTGGACAAGAAATTGGAGTTCAAACGGCCTTATGGAGCCAATTAAGTTTGAATTCCGAGGTTCTGCGTGAAGATATTCAGTGGGAAGTTTGTTGCGTTTAATTCTGCGCTTCCAGGGTTGCCAGATTCCACATGAAAAATCCACTACAGGTCCAACTAGAATGCCAGTTCCCTTAGAACAAGCAGACCCGGCATCCGTGTCAGGTTACGCCTTCATGCATGCGGGTTACATGCGCTAAGAAATCCACATACTGATATCAAATCCAGCTCTCTTTATCGGGTTACATGAACACTTCAGAACTGCAGAAATTGGACTATGATCGGATTATTAAGTGCATGTATATCCACTCACTGATCTCCAAGCTCTATGACCCATCCTGCTTCCACTGTCTGTGTACATTGTTTACACCTGTTTTACGTTTCTGTCCACATACACTTGGCCATGTTGTCTGTAGATATGTAAATCTTTTAAAGGGAACGTATGAGACATTGTAGACACAATAACCACCACCTGTGACTCTTTAATGTAGTCAACAGCTTCCAGAAAACCTGAATCATCCATTTGGTCATTTCCTGTCTTTCTGCTACTGGCACTGACTCTGTGTGTGTGTGTGCGTGTGTGTGCGTGTGTGTGCGTGTGTGTGTGCACAAACACTCTCACACAAGCTGACTGTGGGTTGTTCTCCCTCTGGAAACCCATTTAAAGCCCATCATAGATCAAAGCAGATGGATGTTACTCTTTGTAATGAATGGTGTGTGTGTGTTTGTGTGTGTGTGTGTGTGTGTGTGTGTGCGTGTTAGTTTATAAGCCATCACTGTGTACTGATCAGGCTCATCTCCACAGACAGCCTTTATAAAATGAAATTTAATCACTGGTTCAGTTAATGTGTCAGCCATCAGGCCATTATCTGATTTATATCCACCCTCGGTTTGTGCTGGGCCACACCCACTCCACCAACACGGAGAACAAGCTACAGGGGTGAATTGCAAGTGTGTATGTGTTCCATTTTGATCTAATATTTTGTCCAACTTTGAATTCTCCAGGCTTCTAAACACAGAGCAGACAGGTAAGACTAAATTTGGCAAGGTTGGAGTTGTAGGACTAAACACTCCCCGTCTTATTCATCTCAGAACATCTTAAACAGCACTCTGACCAAACAAGGCTGCAAAATTCTACAGGAATGAACCCATTCAGCTTTGGCGATCATTTTCTGATGCTGATGAAGACTACGGATGTTTCCGTGGAAAGAAATCTGCACTGGGATTTAAGGATGATGAATACAGCGTTGGGTGCAAAATCCCAAAATGTTCCTGTTTCTGCATTTTCCATTTAGTCCAGGGAAGCACAGCACAGAATGCGCTGGTGCTTCATAGTTCCAGGCTCTGGCGGTTCAATCCCTAGCTTCAGTTATTGTCTGTGTGGAATTTGGCTTGTTCTCTCAGGATCTACTTTCCGTTCACCTCCATAAAACGTTATGAGGTATTTTCTTTATGTCGCATTGAGATCCTATTTACCTGATAAATCAAACGAGCGTTGTGTGGATGATCACAGAACAGGAACTCGTTCTTTTTCCGGAAAGATCTAGGCATTATGTGGAAACTCGGTAACCCAAACGGACTGAATCCCTGTCCACATGGTTGCAAGGAGGTGCAAACTACCTGGGAATAACCGTTTATTCCGCCTGATATACCATCTGAGCGAAGCATGATTGGTGGGTTGGCACGTTTAAGTCTGGATTTACTCTGGCTGATGATCCTGTTTCATCATGGGACCTCCTCTGACACCACATAAATTCTCCATAGCTGTTCTGCTGTGGATCAGGTTCAATCAAGCATGCGAGAAAACTTGAACTCTGAACCAGTGAGGGAAGAAAAGGTTAGGGAACTTTTTATAAAGCAACCATGTTTCATGTTCAGACATTACAGTTTTTGACTATTCGGATTATTTCATGTCACATGGTTGGCATGGTGCCTCAGTGCGTAGCACTGTCGTCTCACAGCAAGAAGGTCCTAGGTTGGAGTTGCATGGAGTGTGCATATTCTCCCCGTTTTGTTGTGGGGTCCACTCTGGGTTCTTTCTCCCGCAGTTCAAAGACATGCATTAGGTTAACTGATTATTCTAAAATTGGCCCCCAACCTGAGTTTACATGACTTAAGTGAATGTAAATTTCAATTACAAAGCTATTTGCTAACCCATTAGTGAAAGCAGTGATTGTCAAACCCTAAAGAATGCTCTTTAGGACGAGATGAAAGAGATCTTCTCTTCATCCAGGTAAATAAACGAATGTTTGGGCTATTGGATGCAAAACAGACTTACGGACACGTCGAATGTCTCTCTGATCTCTTCTGCAAGTTGATTGATTGATCACTTTGCGGATTAACTAACCTTTTTTGTATCCGCTCTAAGTGGCGACTTGTGGCTTCTTTTTCTCTCACGTTCTTTGGTCCGATTAAGCGGAATGTTGGTCCGAATAAGTGAATAACATTACATGTATATAATAGGATTTGTTTCAGTACTTTAGGATTTGATCTGAATAAGCGGCTGGTCCCAGCCAGGCCCCAGCTCCTCCGCGACTTTCCCACTCCAACTTTCCCGTGACCAGGATTAATTCGATAAGAAAATAAATGAATGTTGAATGTCCATCTGTGTGGAATTTGCATGTTCTCCCCATGTCCATGTAGGTTTACTCTGGGTACTCCAGCATCCTTGTACTCTTAGAAACACCAATTAGCAAGTATAAGATTAATTGGTGTTTCTAAAGTGAACTTAGTTTATGAGTGTGTGGGGCCTGGATTCGAGCCCTGTCCAGGGTTCCTGTCTTGAGCCCTGTGCTGTTGGTCCGACCATGAACAGGATTAAGAGGATTACAAAATGACTTAGTTTATTAACAGATACCATCATAGTTTCAAAGTTAAAGAAGTAAGAACTGGAAAAACTGTCCTCTCTACTCAAATTCCAGATGTTCTATCATTTTAGGGACATTTGCTCCTCACAGATATAGCAAGACAAGGTACACACACACACGCACACACACACGCACACAATCACAGGAAGGCAAGACAACGCATAGATAGACAGATATATACTTTATTTGTGTTTCACTGCTGTATTTAAACCCTCAATATCACACACAGCACAGAGTAATATTAGCCTGTCAGCACTTAGCTTGCTAATAACACACTACACCATGTCGCACACACACACACACACACACCCTTTCACACACAATGTACGCTGCCCTATCTTAGTTTTAGCTTCCATCAATCCAATATCTTCTGCTTAATCCACACAGGGTCGCGGGCCAGCCAGTGCCCACCCGCAACTCTAGGCGCAAGGGCAGGAACAACTCTAGGAGGGGTGCCAATCCATCATAGGGCACACACACACAGTCACACACTAAGGGTCACTTTAGAGACACCAATTAACCACGCGTAAACGAGTAAACCCACGCAGACACGGGGAGGACAGCTAAATCCAGTAGCTAAATAATGCTACACCCTAACCTTTGTAACCTAAAGCAGATATTTTTTTTATATTTATAGCATTTAGCAGACGTCCTGATTCAGAGCGACTTACAATTAATACAGTCTTACAATCCAAGCAATTATGGGTTAAAGGCCTTGGTCAGGGACCCAACTGTGGCAGAGGTGGGATTTGGTCCATAGTCTAGTAACCAGTAGGCCACTACAGTCCCTTAGCTCTTTTGGTTTTCCAAATAAAAAGTTTATCATATTCTGTTTCATTCTTCCATTTTTATTTTTTTCTCTTTGTTATATTTTCTATGCGCGTGCTATTTTATTTTGTACATTTACAAATGTACAAATGAAGCATGTTCTTTTGCTTTTTATTATTTGTTTAGGTTTCATATATTCTGTTTTACCTAATATATATGTTTTGTCATATTCTGTTTTTTTCTGTATTGTATTTTTGTTTCATTTATTCTATCTTATTAACTTTTTTGCTTTCATTTACATTTGGACCTCACAAGTATAGTAGCTGTTAAGCACACAGATACACACATCAACACACATCAACGCACACCGACGCAATAAATCACCTGACTTGTGTTAATGTGTATCACTGAAGTTCAGATTTGTGGCCCAGTGGGTGTCCCTTGATAATGATGCACCTGCGTTACTTGAATTAATGACTTAATACGATCAGCCATTTACTTTGAATGCACTGGATAAAAATGTATCCATTCTCCGTTACAGAAAGCGTTAACTACTGAATAAAGCAGATGATACATGTGAGATGTAGTTAATAACACGGTGAGGTCGGTTCGGGTCGGGTCGGGTCGGCTCAGTGTGCATAAAACGCTGCTGGAGGAACGGCACTAATGCCACATTGTGGGTTCCTTTCAGACACAAATGAAAGCTTTTCACAGAGGAAAGCTTCACACTGAGCTCCCTTACACAAAAAGCCGATGTAAGCCAGCGTGCAGCACGATTACATATGTACACTAACCGACAACAAAATTACTCTCCAAGAAGGAGTTTTTGGACTCGACTGAAGTGTGTGAATATGTGGGACTGTAATGATGATATATGGTGATTACCATATTAGAAACGTTATGTTTATTGGGGGAAAACTGTACAATTGAAAAGAGGCTCTAGTTACCCTGTTGGGCTGCCTCTAGCCTGGATACAAAATGAGATGCAGTTGCACGTTGGAGACAGACAGGTTCTGTAAGGTATCCTGTGGCACATTTAGCCACGTGTGTTGCAGCTGGGTCTCTAGTTCCATCCATCGTACCAGCGGTCGGGGCAGTGTGTGTGTCGCCTGGTTCTGGTTGGTGGGCAGTGAAACTGTGGGAGCTGCTCGTGCTTATCAGTGGGATCAAACGATCCTCTCTACCGGAGGTCTGTCTGGGTCGTCCAAAGCCTGTTCAACGTGGCGGGCTTGTCAGATGGCAGGCAGTTCTTTGAAACAACCTTCCCGCTACTGCTAGCCCAATGACGCACCCCCTCTTAAAATCTGTCACTTGGGCAAAATGTCTTTGAGCAAATTATTGCAGAGGGATGTCTAGTCCACAATCTCTCACCAAGAGGTACACTACCCAAAAGTATCTTCTGAGAGCCTTTTTATAGGGCAGCAGGGGAAGCGCTATTATGCCCTCGTGTAATCATGTACCTATTTGCCCGATTGCTTTTTGATTTTTTTTGCCAATGAGTGCATATAAACACACCAAATCAGAAATTAAAACAAAGCTTACATTTGAGCTAAAATAAAGTTCTTTCAGCGTATTACACACCCAAAACCACACACACACACACACACACACACACACACATACACACACAGGGTCGTTATGTAACAGTGGTGTTCCATAGGTCACACCAATCTAGAGCAGATCAGAGGGACATTTGATGTCTCTGCATCCATTATTGCCACACACTTGTTTATTTACCCTGACAAAGATCACATCCCTTTGATCTCATTACAAAGTCTGGCATCCAGGCTTTGATCAGTATGACATCTTTAGGAATACAGATCAGAAAGTTCTGTACACACACACACACACACACACACACACACACACACACACACACACACACACACACACACACACTGCCCGTATTTTGTTAAATAATGATAACTCCACCCTAAACCTAACCTTAACCTCAGTTACCTAAAGCAAAGTCTTTTGGCTTTTTAATTTTTTTAATGCATCTTTGCTTGCTTATAATTAAGCACTGACCAGTCGATTGTGACTCCTAATGACCTAATTTAAGATTAGTTCTTCTCAGCAACATTCTGTCTTTTGTTAAAATGAATTAATCATCATGCCATGTTATTATTAAGAAAGCTTCTGTTTGTTCACCTGGTCTGTTTGTGAAAGGTGGGTGATTTGATTATGTGGGTTTTTGAATGGAAATATTCAGGTTTTTTTATTCATGGTTTTCTTTTTACAGCTTTAAAAAACGCACAGCCGAAACCACCATCACTCAAACTATCCTGATTTATAAGCAATGCATCATTATCTGTAAATAATAAATTAAATAGCTTATTAAATATGAGTTACGTTTTTGCTGACCATATAGAAATTACTGCCAAAACATTTATTCACCGTCACTAATAGCGTCAATTGGTCACCGAACGGATTATTTTAAGGCACAAGCGCCCTCTGGTGTACAGTCAGTGCAACAAAACACACGCAAGTAAATGTAGTTTCTATCCTTGTGGGGACTTTAACCGTAAAATCAATAGCTATTTTGGTTAAACAGCCAAAAGCAGGTCAACAGTCAGGTCCATAATCTGTCCATATTTTCTGCCCACATTTGTTCCACACAATGATGTATACACACACTTAACACATACTTATCTCTAGAAAAGCTGACACACATTTGATGTCTTCTATTCCCCATGGTCTCTGAGGGCCACCGCACTAATATAGGAGACAGATTGAGTGCTCAGTAATGGGGTCAGTCTGCTCTGGACGTGTCCCAATCCACACACCTTACTCTCTATATAGGCCACTATAGTGCACTAATAGAGAAAAATATATAAGTGATGTTCAGTAATATGGTCGGTCTGAAGCAGATGTGTCCCAAATACTCGCTCTATTCACTACATGTTCCAATAAGTAGTCCACAAAATTTAAGAAAGGAATGAGTAAAGGATTGGGCGGCACGGGGGCTCGGTGGGGTGGCACCACTGCCGCCTCACAGCAAGAAGGTCCCGAGTTCAATCTTAGGGTGGAGCGGCCTGGGTCCTTTCTGTGTGGAGTCTGCATGTCCTCCTCGTGTCTGCGTGGGTTTACTCCGGTTACTCCGGTTTCCTCCCCCGGTCTCTAAAAGTTGCCCTTAGTGTGTGACTTTGTGTGTGCCCTACGATGGATTGGTGTCTAGGGTTGTTCTTTGAGATAATAAATATATGAATAAAGATTAGCAATTTGTTCCCTGCTGTTTCCAGTCCCTATTCATAATACAGGAGAGGCTGTGGATGTGTCCTAAATAACAGCTTGTTTTCAATGTAGCACTCATCACTTTTGATTATTGCTTTCAACGTTCACCAAATCTCTCTTGTTTTAAACAATATGAATAATAATTTAAAGAAATGACTAAAACGATCTCGTCCAGAAGGGGGCGCAGGAGCATCATACTTCACAAAGCCCCCATTGCCCTGTTTTAAGGTCTTCCTGATTAGCGCTGGAGGTCAAACGGTGTGAAATTATTCTGTCTTTTAACCTGGTGATAAAAATCACTAGGGTTATTTGGGAGCAAGCGTAAATATGCTAGAAATATAAGTCCGCCGTGGACGTGTTCTAAACCGCACACGTTATTTGCATGGTGCCACCAGTCAATCCGTGCCTGGAGTTGTTTACCAGACGTTTGGCGATGGCTTCGTTCACAGGACGCCATGTTGTGAACGCGGTGTTTATTAAGTCTCCGGAAAGCTATTTCACACAGCGTGGTGTTCATTCTCTAAACATGTTCAGTGAGAACAAAAATCAATCAGGAGATTATCAGACTGTGTGACTGTTTCTCTTTCAACTTTCAGATCACAGTTCTGATTACACTGGTAAATAGTTTTATGAACATTTTGTTTCCTCTACAGTTTTTGGTGAAACAAGTAGATTTTAACATCCTGAACACAAAAATGTTTTCATAATCTCTCTATCACATACAAAGAAAATTGCGATATTCGTTAAGCACTGTCACGTGTCTAATGGCATACACCGTGATGACAATGTTGGCACCGTGAAACAATAAAAAATGTTTTGCAGTAGATTTTCGTTTGTAATTGCTGACTGACTACTTGTGAAGCAGCAATAATTGGTGTAACCAAGCTGCAGACCCAGTAGAATTGCAACTACCTTAAATTCACCCCACACGTTCCAGTTGTACGTTGAGTACTGAATGTGGTCCAGCAGAAACTGCATGTTCTCATATGTTTCGTTCATGTGAACGGCATGTCTGACTGGTATGGAAGGGTAGATATTGCCGTTGTGCTGCAAGACAGCCTTCAGCCTTCGCCATTCTGACGGGTCGTGGTCTCAGAACGAGGGCAGGAAACAATCCACTGATATCACAGCAAAATGTCAGACTGTCAACAGATTCCATCCTTGCAGCCTTGACCCAAGCAGCTCTGCCTGACTCTTCCATAAACACACATTTCTGACCAGATCATTCACCTCTGACTGATATTAAACGAGGGTCGCTGGATGTTGGTGGGATGAAGCCTGGAGCAGCGGCAGCTTCCATCTGCATCGGTTCGCCATGGCTACCTCTTCATCCTCATCCTCTAATGTCCACAAATCCGGAGGTTTTGGAATAGAAAGATTGCTGTCGTGTGGCACTGGTCTCATTGCCGACGCAAAGTTCGGGTACTTAATAAACTTCTTGTTCTTAGAAGAGCATCCTGACACGTTCGTCATGCAGAAGTAACAATCAGTTCCATGGTCCTTCTGTTCTCTCCATATCATTGGGATGGCAAACGAATTGGATGGTCGCACGCCTTTCAGCCCAGCTCGCAGTCCACTGGCGCAAGACGCGCAAGCCCATCTCTTGTCCTGGTCCCCAATCGTGCACCCGAAGTATAACTCATATGCCTTCTTAACTGCTGCAGTCATACTCACCACATATGTGACTAAATGTGTCACAGCTATTGTGACATTTCAGGAAATGTATGAAATTAAATCCGCAGTCTTTAAACGCAACAGTTTTAGCGAAACAAAATGCTCATTAAGACTGTGACTCATTGGTGCTGCTAGTTATACCAGGCTATGTTGTCATGGAAACATGCAGCCAACCTTGAGCATGCCCATGCAAGTTTCTGCCTGACCAGACTAAGATTTGTTTTTAAACTAATGAAATGTGTGTTATATGTTACGTTATTCTTGGCCTTCCGAATTATGATTTTACCAAGATAAAACAAGAATGTTACTGTTAAACAAAAAAAATATGTACACAAGATTGCTGCTAAATTTTTACAATGCTTGTAAAACAAAACTGGCCGTTTCTCAAAAACCGTATGCAATATGAAAATTTCATTTCTGCGATCAGCATTAAAAACTCTATGTAGAACACCAAATTTCGTCAAGGAAACAAAAATGTGTGTGTGTGTGTGTGCGTGCGCGTGTGCGTGCGCGTGTGCTTTGTGTTCATGATAATGTAAGCTTTTAAAGTCCCACACAGTTATGGTGCTCATTTAGCTGTAACTCGTCATACTTTCTCTCTCTTTGTATTTCTCAATTACTTAACACTAATAAAAAATGTAAATAAAAGACTTTAGAGATAAAGCAGTATGAAGTAAACCATTCAGAGACCTGAGAGAGAGAGAACATCAATATGAATTCCCTGAATTCATGAACACTTTCTTAAGACAAACACTAAGAAGTTCATAAAAAGTTTTTAAATCGGAAATCAGAAATACTTTATTGATCCTATTGAGGATAATTTCACTCGTTACAGTTGCACCCCTTTTTACAAAGAATAAACACTCTAATGATTCAAAATAAAGATGAATTTAGATACAAAAAATTTGCAACATTTACAATAGAAATGTTTTCTAAATGTTTTGATTAACTTGGGTTTGGAAATGGAAGCTTGTCCATGAAGCTTGGGCTGCTGTTGCTTCCAGAGCCAGGCGAGGAAATCTGTAGTGAGGACAGTTTATTGATTTATTTAATGTGCTTTAGTGGTTAAGCGTGTGTGTTTGTGACAGAGGGTGGGGGGCTGTAGACTGGAGACCCCTTTTCACCTCTCCATTATTTAGTGCTCCATTACCCGTCCATCACTCATCTCACTGAAACACACGCTGAATATTCATCGCCGAGCGCCGTCTTAATTACACATCTCATTAGGGCTTTGGAGTGCACTTATCCGTGGATCTGATGCCTACTTGTTTGTGTGTGTGTGTGTGTGTGTGTGTGTGTGTGTGTGTGTGTGTGTGTGTGTGTGTGTGTGTGTGTGTTTTGACTCTCATTTGTCTGTGTCAGAATGGCCGAGTTTTGAGACGTATAAGATATAAA
>JAUZST010048923.1:0-25173 GCA_034779995.1 Parotocinclus haroldoi | reverse complement strand
CTTGTGACTGTCATTAAAATGGCCACTGATGCTTATAGTGACGTTTAAAAAATAAATAAAACCAAAAGTAGCAAACAATCACATTATTAGTGAAGGATCCCCATACATTTGAATATATGTAAATATTTGTTTTTCAAAGAACGATGGTAATTACATAACAGCAAGCTTATGTGATAGGTTGCCTTTACCCCATAGTTCAGATACTCAGGGTGTACTCACACTACAGCCTGGTTTATGCTACTCCATCACACTGATGTAAATATAACACCGTATATTCGCTACCGTCGTTTTTATTTTTAGTTCTGCGTTGATATCATAGCGCCGCAAAGCAATTAGTACCCAAAAGGACGTAGAATGTACCAATCATAGCCTTGCAGTCCACGTCGCTTGGACATGTGCGCAACCATGTTGCATGAACGTGATGGAGAATCATATACCAGGCTTAACCACAGTTGTCTTGAACCATGCAAGGGTGCAATTATCCCCCTCTTCACTTTCTTGTTTTTGTTTTGAACACACTGACACAGATCAGCATACCTCACCCAAGTATAGTTTGGAGCAATCACCCTAGCCAAACAAAGTCATGCTCAAGAACAGTACAGATTGTTTAGTGTGAGTACGCACTCAGTCTCTGCTGACTCTTCTGGTCTAAAATGTTACCAAGAAGATAAAGCACAGTAACTGGAGAACAAATCATCTAAAATGTATCCTTGCAGGTCTTCTGCAACCTGTGAATATGCCATTCCATTTATAATTCCATTAATAAGTAGGGTTATTGAAATGATAAGCCTAGCTTGAGGGTAGCCTAAAAGCCAGTTCCATTAAAGACATAACAGGTCTAATTAAATCTAAGTGCAGTATAAGAGCATATTCTTGCAACTAAGAATTTAAAATGAAAAAATGAGCTGTATTTTGAATGATACAATAGTAGTTATTATTCAGAAAATAATTTGAAATGTGATAATCAATTAAAAGAAAGTAGAAAACTGAAATTGAGCTCATATTGGAGTAAGAGGCTTATGTTTGATGCTGATATCAACAAAGGAGGACATGCTGTTACAAAATCCCAACAGGAGCAAGAGGAGGACAGCCAAGAAAAACTAGCAGAGCTGGAAAGTGTGCCATGATGCAAGTGACTTGTCATCGGATTGGCAGAAAAATCCCAGTGGCAGAGCCTCTTAACTTTTGTGATAGTTTGACAAAGTTGACTTCAAAGAAACAAACCTTCAGGAGTGTTTCGCGGTGTGAGAAAGCCAGGTCGACTGGGGGAGGGGCAGCAAGAGCTGATAAGAGTGTGGGACGAGAGGGGGATGGAAGATGCTGGAGTGGAGAGGGGAAGCCCTTTGATCTGTCATAGCAGCAAAAAGTACGAAAAGATAAAAAGCGTTGGGGAGATGAGTATAGAACATTGCAAGCAAGGCTTGTTCGCTATTCCCTACAGGCTGGTGCCAGGGCAAAAAATATAAGAACCGAGTGTTTTACAGATTATGTGGCCTGCTTGGGGAGTTCTTCCAGGACTGGACTTGAAGCAATTAGCATTGAACCACAGCTAGAAGCAGACAAGAACCCAGCCACCACCAGTGCCTCTAACATTGTTAGCAGAAGGCAAATATCTGAGGCAACCAGCTCATACCAAATAAGAACATTTGTTTAGCTGATTTGGGCTTCATCTAAATGCCTATTATTATTTTTTCGTTAGTATACTTTTCCTGTATTTGGCTAAATAGTAGATATCACACAGTTACACTGCTCACAAAAATTAGGAGATATTTCATTATGGGATATTTCATTTTGAAATATGCCCTAATTTTTGTAAGCAGTATATCTACAATCCCTGCTTCTGTCACTGTGCTTTCATATGACTGACCTTGAAAGAGTGCAGCATTCTGGATGATGATGAGCTTGAGCTGAGCACTGCTGGCTTGAAGATTGGACTCCATGTTCTGTTTGGCAGCAAGAAGATAACGTTCCTCCATTTTGCGTGAGCAGCAAGTTAGACCCTTCGACTGGCACACCTGAAGGTCTGATCCTGGTATCAACAGTACGAGAGAAAGACAAATTTAATACATAGGTCAAGATGAAAATAGACTTTGTTGCTCAAGTATTTGTCTGAATCCTTCTGAGACACAGTCTATCTAATGAGATCGCATAGATTAGCAACAAATAGATTGCTTTCACAGAGCAAATTGCATGCATAGCTTAAGTTAGGACCACATGAGATCAACACCCAGGTGTGAGTTAAAGCAAAAGCAAATAGCTGACTTAACTGAAACAAGTGGATTAATTTATGCCCAACATGCAATTCGCTGCCTTTTCTCAAAAAAAGAACATGATAACAGGCCAAAAAGCAATAACCCAACACAGTTTATCACTGTAAATACTTACCAGTGTATTAGGTACACTTAATTTGCAGACACAACTACCGTATAAGTGCACTTATCTGTATACATGTACCGTCCATAGCCCGTATCTGTTGCTATGCCCATTGTCCCTCTATTTTGTCCATTATGGAAAGGCACCACTAAATCTCGACTGCCAACTAGATTTTATTTGGGGTGATACAACATTGCTAGCACAGCAATGACAGGTAGTTTTAGTAGTATAACTGTATTGTTTTTAAACTTTATGTCCTGGCAACGTTGCATAGTTTCTGAACACTGGACTTTGGTTGGTGGGTAACATCATGTCCATGTCATGTCAGTATCCTTGTTGTACTAAGAATAGTCAGTGACCCAAATATACTGCTCACAAAAATACTTTATACTGTACACCTACAAAATGCATGTGTACTAGAGTCTTGTGGAAAGCATATGTTCTGATTGATACCGGATACAATGTAAAGTAAACGTATGGTTATCTAGGCAGTTCCCCAAATAGGCTTTCATTTATTTCCAGACTTCCCTACTGGAAAACTAGTAAACAAATGTATGTATTATACATTAAAACCAAGTCTGAGAACACAGAGGCAATTTATTTTGCGAAACAAAGTGTTCATGCAAGTGTCCCAGCCCAAGAGCTGCAGAAAATAAAACACTGTGTCATCAGAATAAAGTGATGCATCAGCCTCATTAATATACAAAGTCCCTCATTACTACACAAAAACTTCAAGTTCACTCCACTTTGCAAGTTCTAAAAACCGTACACTATATGCATCAACCTGCTGGCTATAAACCAAATCATGCATGGCTGGAAGGCAGATAATCAGTAAGACAGTGAAATCTGGATCTAGCACCACTTCACTGGGGAATGGAGGTGAGCCATATAATAGTGATGCCTACTGAGCTGAAAAAGTGAGACCATAATCCAGAGACATCTGTTCACTGACAGTTTAAAGAGTATAAAAGAGCTCCTTAAAGGTACCTCTGAACAATCCCCCAATAAAAACTACCGCTAATCTGGGATCCCCTTAACACATTATGATAGCATTATTTGAAACTCTGGGGACACGAAACATTCATATTTAGCATAATAGTCAAAATTATCAACTGCAAGCGATTTTATCAATATCGCAGTGTAAACTGCAATTCCAGTTCAACATAAAAGTGAATAATATTTATTAATATTAAATAATTGTACATTACAAGCACGTTCCTTCAACTCTATATTTTAATTTGATTAGTATTGTTTATAATTACATTGGGATTCTGTTTACTCAGTACCACACTATAATAAATACTTAATAAAATTAAAACCTCTTTTGACAGACGAACACACAGATAATCTATAGATTCTATAGATGTGTAGTTACTTAATTCAGTTGCCTGACACTTCGTTTAGTCACCCAACACTGTCAAGTCATTCTTATGATCCTCGCCACAGTACTAGCTCCAGTATCACTCCTTTCAATAGGTGTTGACCAGCCTAGGTAGAAGGTGTACAAAGTACACAGTAATTAGGTTTCACTGGGGTCTGTTATATAGTGATTTTTTAATTATTTTATTACTAATTATTTTAGGTCCAGTAATTCCCCTCTAGCTGGAAACAGCAGAAAATTACCAGTATCCATGATGCCAAGTTTTAGACTGTTGGTACTGAATAAACTGGGTGCATACCACTTCTGCAAAAGAAATGCAGTCTGTTTCTTACAACCATACCCAGTTTAAGTAAAGAAATTTCATTTTGATATCAACAAAATGCAAGCCTTACTTCAGTTAAATGTGCAAGTGATCAGAAACACAACCCTTTGAGGACTAAAACTCTTGTAAATGTTTTTGTTTATGATTTTAATAATATACTAAGGATCTACTAATGACACAGTATTTAATGACTGAATAAGACATGTTACACCAAGAAGGACACGAAAGAGACCTATTCCATAAGTGCATAGTCAGAGGTGGAAGAACTAGTATTACTAATCTCTTTTTTAAGTCAAATTGAATTGTCTAATATATTTTACTCAAGTAGAAGTATAAATGTACATGACACTAAAAGTACTTAAAGTACAAAAAGGGAAAAGTCTTTTCATCTCAAATTTGGAAAAAAAAAATTTTTTTATTCAAGGTAAGAGGTACGGACCCATGACCCTGCACAACAGTTTGTACCACAGCTACATGAATTAACTGCAAAATCATACAACTACAGAATCAAAAACATAATTAAACATTTTCAAACATGATGCACCAATTTGTGCAGATAATTTGCCCATAATTTCTCTGCTCATTCATTTTGAAGTATTCTCTAATTTTTGTGAGCAGTATAGAAAAGAGAACATTCAACAATGCAGTAAATCATGGTATATAACCCAAACAATAGTTGTCACTGACTCTTTTAAACAGGGACACTGCATTTTCTATGTACTCCACTACAATAGGCCTACTTAATTTCAAAATACTTAATGCAAACGTTTAGAAATGTTATATGATTTTTATACCTCTTACATTCATCACAGTCATTCAACCCGAAATCAGAAAAATACACATTTCCAAAACAAAAACAGATAAAACACCCTGTTCTAAATATTTACTGCATATACAGTGCAGACATTTTATTTGAAACATAGTCAGGAAAAGTAAAAGTACTGAGTTAAAGAAATCAAGTAAAGTACAAATACCTAAAAATATATTCAAGTACAGTAAGAAAGTAGTTGCATTTCGTTACTTACCACCTCTGCTCATAGTCATGCAGTAACAGAAATGCAGTGTTTTTAGCTGTCAATAGTACCAAACACACATAAAATGGAACTGTGTCCGGCTCTGGTATGTTTCAAACAAGAAAATCATTTGGCAAATTAAATGTGGATTAGAACGGCAGGAAAGTAAAACTACTGCCAGTCTTTTCCTTGGCAGGAGAGAGTGGAAAAGCAGATGTGTCACCCAAATGATCTTCATGACAGGTGATCTGTTGGTAGTACTCACGGTGTGCATGAATTTTGAAGAACATAATGACTGATGCTGAATGACTTGTGGTATTTCTCAATGTTCCAAATGGCAGATCAGTGAAAAGTATTACAAGTTCTTAGAAGGTTCTGTGCAATCAATTCAATTAAAACCTGACAAATTCTAGAAAGTTATATCATACTAGTAATGTCCATCTACAAAAGCTGGGGATTTGTTAAAACATGTTGCAATGACATGCTCCATATAATATTAATAAACATGGATCATGGGTAAAAGCATTTCTTTTTGGAACAAAGCACAACATTGGAACTACATGAGTGATCTGTGTCTGATCTGTGTCCTTGAGGTGACCAGGATGGAGGTGGAACTGGATTGATTGATAGTGACAAAAACAACCATCAGAAGTGTCACAGTTTGTCACAGTGCACACACTTGGAGCAGGGGATGGAGAAATTAAGATGATATATAGGAGGTGACAGTTTGGGAAGAGTCAAAAGGTGTTCATGCATGAAGAATCTCACTAAGGCAGGGTGTCTTGCTAATGATTTGCCTTATAGGTAATTTGGTGAGTGCATTTACATGCACTTAATCCAATAACTGAAGAAAATCAGATTTTGATATTTCAGATTTCAATTATCCGATCATTGACTTTACATGCACTTAGGTAATCAGATCATTGGAAAGCCCTGGGTTTACATGACTTAATAATAATTAATAGTAATAATTGCATTTCTACTTTGCAACCAGCCAATAACCTCACATAAGGATCTGACATAAACATAAACATCAATTGTTAATGAATAAACAATGAAATTCTTCATTCCCTGAGCATATAATGCATTTCATAATCTTCCAAAAGTCGATGGTAGGGTTTCATTCCAGGGTTGCCCAGATCTTGCGAGAGAAACAAGCAAATAGGTCTAAGTAAAGTCTCCTTGAAGTGTTTGATTCTGGTCAAACACCTCTATACTCTATACAGTTATGGTTGTGTGCATGACTGAGAAAACCATCTGAAATCAAAGTAAGGATATACATGGGCTGAGAAAGCCAATTACTAAAAGTAACTTACGTTCTTTATTGGATTTCTTAATCTGATTTCTAGGCCTAAATCCCCCTAAGAAATGTGAGTAGGTCATAGCCAGAAATCTTGATTATGAAATTATGATTGGATTTTTAAGAGTATGAATATGCATTAGTTAGGTGAATGATCTAAGTTTGCTTGAAAATGTAAATTGCAGGGTAAAAAAGCTCACTACATGCTTACAGACCAGTTTGTCTTGTCTTTTTCAACATTTTAAGTATGACCTAAAGATTGCCAGAACCAACATGAATACATGTGATTTTTTACAACTAATTCAGAATTTATTATTCAGGAGCAATATTAGAGCAAATATACCCGTAAGTTCTAAAGTAAGCACTTAAATGGATGTTAAACTCTGAATTCCTACAGGGATGGCAAAAGCTTAGAGGCCAGAAAAAATCATGTGCACACAAATGAACACAAAGTTTTGTGAACTCAAACCCTGCTTTGCGTATCATCCTTTGATGGTTGGCAACAGAGGATGAATACTCTAGGCATAGGGCATACAGATCAGATGCGATTACCTGCCGTTTCCCTTCCCTTGTACTGTTCGGGATAACAGAACAGACAATATTTAAAGCTGACACTGTGGAAATTGAAAAAAAAACATCTATATTTCTGGGGGTTGAGTGAATAAATTTAACGTCAGAATTCACCACAAACCCACGCTTGCAAATGAAGTCTTCAAAACTCACATACAGGGAAACATTATGAAAGGAAACCAAGAAACCAGACAGGCCCACCTGCGACTTCTGCATGCACACTGACAGGCTTAATATCCTAAATCGATAACTTGCAAAAGATGGTGACAGATACGATCTAAGTAATTTCAGACTGCAGGGCAAATTTATTAAGCTGTCAATAGTAAACCACACAGAAGGAGCGTGCAGGTATGAAAGGAGACAGATCACAGGTGGATTTGATAATTATGTGCAACCTGCAGAGAGGTAATATTCCTCACAAAGACACATGAACAAAGATTATATCATACTGTCTAAATGAAGACTGCTTATTGAGAATGAAGTGATAAGGTGAACCTCTTCAGATATGGGAATTATAGTTTCTGCATTAAGCTTTAAGATACATAATCTGTCTTATTGTTCATAGTGTGCACTGTAAGCCAAGGTCTATTATTTCTTTAGACATAAGTTTACCATATACATCTCATACTGTTTCTCTGACCATGAACACCAAAACCGCCATATACAGGCTTTCTACTTTTAATTTCATTTGTTCTTTCCGTTACTTCAGAGTGTGTCACTTGTTCCCAGGGGCCCTCAGTGTTTTCACACTTCACAGAACGACCTGATGTGCATCTGGAAGCAAAACTAAAATGTTACCTGGCAGCAAAGGAGCTGCACCCATCTCAGAAATTGCTGACAACCTTCATAATCCAGATAAGCAAACTATTACAACTATACAGATAGTCCAATCCATCAATCCTAAATGGCTGTTTGCTCACACTCCGTCCAATTATTAAAAACTTCACATATCTCCCTTGACGTGCACATTAGCAACATCACACATAGATTTCAGTTACGTAATATTGCTAAACTAAGAAATATTCTTTCTTTTCAAGATGCAGAGAAACTGGTTCTTGCATTTGTAACCTCAAGGTTGGATTACTGTAACACTTTACTTGCTGGATGCTCTAGTAAATCTCTAAATAAACTTCAACTAGTGCAGAACTAGAACTACGATATTTGATCATATCAGCCATGTTCTGTTGTCTTGACAGGTACCAGATCAATTTTGTATTGATTATAAAATACTTATTGTAACATATAAAGCTCTACATGGTCTGGCCCCACATTATCTGAGTGAACTTTTAGAATCTCACAATCCAGCTGTTCTACTTTGTTCGCAGGGTGGAGGATTCTTTTAGTTCCCAGAATTAAAAAGTCACAGCAGGGGGAAAAGATTTCTCATACATCACCCCCTAACTATGGAATAAATTACCCACCTTAGTTTATGATTCAGACACTCTCCTAATTTTTAAGTCTAGGCTAAAAACATTCTTATTTGCACAGGCTTTTAGATAGATTTAGACTGGGACGCATGGCTTTGGTAATGGCCTGACCTTTGGCCAGGAGTGTCTGGTGG
The DNA here is from genome assembly GCA_034779995.1 of Parotocinclus haroldoi. Classification (NCBI taxonomy): domain Eukaryota; kingdom Metazoa; phylum Chordata; class Actinopteri; order Siluriformes; family Loricariidae; genus Parotocinclus; species Parotocinclus haroldoi. Next base: position 16,653 of record JAUZST010048923.1, on the reverse strand, counting down.
GTGATCTGGCTGGGCCAGACTTCGGTCCTCCTGATCTTAATTTGTGCAATGTTGCTTAGACTAAGGGCAAAGTGAATTCGCAGTCAAATAGATTTATGGTGATCTGGGATTTTGGGCTTTCTTGCCTCCTTAGTGTAATCACTCAGATTTGTTAATTGCTGTGGAGATGTGTTGCAGGGCTGTGTTATTTTATGGTTCTCCTCTTTGTATATTCCAGTTCCAGCCCCACACACTAAAATGTTCCCCAACTTCAGCATCACTTTACTGGTTTCCATCAACAGAAACCAGTCCCACCATTCGCAGGCCACACCAGAGTGCAGTAACTCTCTCCATCCTTTGGTTGTCAGGGTACCATGTGCCTCCAAGGAATCTCCGTAGAGATATTTGTAACATTATTTTATATATCTGTTATTATTTTACTATTAATACAAACTTAATTATTTCAGTTAACATAATATCATTGGACAATTGAAGAATTATGACTTAGGAATTTTAATAAGCTTAGTGATCATGGATCCATCAGGTGACACTGCATGACCACCATTTAACAATAGCTGACTACCCTTGAACCCTTTAGAATTTTCTATATTTCTGCATAAATATGACATAAAACATTTTCAGATTTTCAGAAGTCCTAAAATTAAATAAAAAGAACCCAGTTAAACAAATGAGACAAAAAGATTATACTTGGCCATTTATTAATTGAGGTAAATGTTTCAATCTTACATATTTGTGAGTGGCAAAAGTACACTGTATTGCCAAAAGTATTTGCTCACCCATCTAAATTGTGGAGCAAGCACTAAAAATGGCGGACTCAAACGCAGCGTTACTGTATGGAGGCTTTATTAGAAGATGGCAGGCAGAAAACGAGGTCGGCCGGTCCAAAGAGATCCAAACAAAAGGAGAAGACGTGGGACGGAGTCAAGGGACGAAACAGAGAGTCGAAAAACCAGTAGGTGTAGCGAGGAACTGGGTGTAGAATGTGTGCTTAAGTAGCGTGTGTAATTATGAGAACCAGGTGTGTACAATTAGAAAGACAGAGAGAGTGAATGTGTGATAGGCTGAGCCTGATCACGCGAGCAGACCGCGGGTGTGACAAAAATGATCTGAGGCAGGTGTTCCAATCACTTTCATGGCCACAGGTGTATAAAATTAAGCAAGTAGGCATGCAGACTTTTTACAAGCATTTGTGAAAGAATGGGTCGATCTCAGAAGCTCAGTGAATTCCAGCATGGAACTGTGATAGGATGCTACCTGTGCAACAAAGCCAGTCATGAAATGTCCTCGCTCCTAAATATTCCGCTGTCACTTGGCAGCTGAATTATAAGAGAATGGAAATGTATGGAAACGACAGCAACTCAGCCACGAAGTGGTAGGCCACGTAAACTGACTGAGCGAGGTCAGCGGATGCTGAAGCACATAGTGCGAAAAGGTCTCCAACTTTCTGCAGAGTCAATCACTGCAGACCATTGTCACTACATGACTGTGCACCAGTGCACAAAGCAAGGTCCATAAAGACAGGGATGGCAGAGTCTGGTGTGGATGAACTTGACTGGCCTGTACAGAGTCCTGACCTCAACCTGATAGAACACCTTTTGGGATGAGAGAGCCAGGCCTTCTCGTCCAACATCAGTATGTCACCTCATAAATGCACTTCTGGAAGTATGGTCACAAATTCCCATAAACGCACTCCTAAACTTTGTGGACAGCCTTCCCAGAAAAGTTTAAGCTGTTCTAGCTGCAAAGGGTGGACAAACATCATATTAAATGCTATGGATTAGGAATGGGATGTCACTTAAGCTCATATGTGAGCCAAGGCAGGTGAGCAAATACTTTTTTGCACTATAGTGTTTGTGAACCTCTGCTTTCTGTATCTCATGTGACCCCCTGTGCAGCAATAACTGCAACTAAAGTTTTGGGTAACTGTTGATCAGTCCTGCACACTGGCTTGGAGGGAATTTAGCCCATTCCTTCGTACAGAGGAGCCTCAACTCTGGGGTGTTGGTGGGTTTCCTCACATTAACTGCTCACTTCATGTCCTCCACAACATTTCGATGGGATTAAGGTCAGGACTTTGACTTTGCCATTTTAAAACATTAACTTTATTCTTCTTTAACCATTGTTTGGTAGAATGACTTATGACTCTGTGCTTAGGGTCGTTATCTTGCTGCATGAGATTCAGTTCATGGGCAGATGTCCTGACATTTTCCTTTAGAATTCTCTGATATCGTTTAAAATTCATTGTTCCATCAATGACATCACTGTCCCAGATGCAGTAAAACAGGCACAAACCCAGGTACAACCACCACCATGTTTCACAGATGGTATAAGGTCCTTATGCTGAAATGCAGTGTTTTCCTTTCTCCAAACATAATGCTTTTCATTTATACCAAAAAGTTCTATTTTGGAATCATTCATCCACAAGACATTCTTTCAATAGCCTTCTGGCTTGTCCATGTGATCTATAGCAAACTGCAGATGAGCAACAATGTTCTTTTTGGAGAGCAGTGACTTTCTCTTTGCAACCCTGCCATGCACACCAGTGTTGTCCAGTGTTCTCCTGATGATGGACTCATGAACATGAACATTGGCCAATGTGAGAGAGGCCTTCATTTGCTTAGAAGCTACCATGTGGTCCTTTGTGACCTCGCCGACTATTATACGCATTGCTCGTGGAGTGATCTTTGTTGGTCCACTTTTCCTGGGGAGGCTAACTTGAATTTCCTCCATTTATACACAATCTGTCTGACTGTGGATTGGTGGAGTCCAAACTCTTTAGAGATGGTTTTGTAACATTTTCCAGCCTGATGAGCATCAACAACACTTTTTTTGAGGTCCTCAAAAATCTCCTTTGTTCGTGCCATGATACACTTACACAAACGTGCTTTGATAGATCCCTGTTCTTCAAATAAAAAACGCTGCCTACTCACACCGGATTGTCATCCCATTGATTGAAAATACCCAACTCTAAGTTCACCTTCATAATAACTACCAATCTTGGAGGTTCACATACTTTTGCCACACACAAATATGTAATATTAGACCATAATAATAAATAATTGATTGAGTTTAATCTATTTTTCTCATTTGTTGAGTTGTCTTTATCTACTTTTAGGACTTGTGTGTGAAAATCTGATGATGTTTTAGGTCATATGTATGCCGAAATACAGAACATTCTAAAGGGTTCACTGTCGAGCACCAGTGTACATTTACGAATGCCAGTTACAATTTTACTGTGCATAAAAAAGAAGACTCATGTTAACCATGTCAAAAAGTGGCATCATAGGGTCCCTACAATCCCTTGCGTAGCCTCAAGAAAGGTCAGGGAGGCCGGAACTGCTCTGCTCTCCATTATGTACAGGAACGAAGGTTTCTGAGGCGGGCATGGCCGTAGCATCCAGTACTGAGACAGACTCTAGAGCCGGCACAGCGTCGAGGGCTGGGTTGACTGTGGCTTCTTGTACAGTGGAGAGGGGCATGGAGACGGGCTCCGGGTCAGGAGCAGAGATCATCACTGCTTCAGCACCTGGGGCACCCAGGGTCCCAGAAATCATAGCAGCCAGGGTCTTGTCCATCCGCCCCAGGATTCTGAGGAGATTCTGGGCGACCTCCATCACGTGGCATGCCACGTAGCTATTTCCATAGCGAGTGTTGAAGACGGGCTGCACCATGACAGCGAGGGGGAGGAGGGGGGGCACACAGCTTGCTACATCCTTGTAGGCCAGTTAATCTCCCACGCAACGCTAGGGTAACGCGGCGTTAACAGGAATATGCAGGAGGCGTGGTGAACAGTATATACGCGGTGAGCGGGAGAACTGGCAAACAGGAAGAGAGAGAGAGAAAGGAAGGGCGAGAGCTAACGGTGTAGAAGGCAACGAGAGGAAGGAAGCACGGAAACTATGGAAAGACAAGAACTGGCTAAACGCAAAAAAAGAACGGGGTTTAAATAGCAGAAGAAGAGGGGGTGTTGACAGCTCCACCCGCAGTGTGGGAGGTGCCCAGGACGAAGGCAGCCAATCCTGACAGGTTGTAACATGTATTCCAGATATTTCTAGGAAATATTAGATACTGTTTGTTCCGGACCAAAGATGAAAAGGACCACACAGCCTATTATTATCAAGTCCAAAAGCCAGCGCTCATGGTATGGGTACCCTTGGAGAAGGTCATTTACACTTATGTGTGTTATGAGGTTTACCTCAAACTCCCGGTCCGTTCGCAGCTCACCCCAGTAGCCCTTACAGAGCGTCCGGTGACGATGTTTATATTTGGTGCTTAATTGACGACGTGATAACGAACACCTGAGATCTCTACCATAATAGTACGAGCCCCAGCGTTGTTCAGTGCCATGTCGTCACAAACAGCTTGTCACACACACATCATCGTCTTCCGTTCGCTATGTTTCGTTGTGTGAAACGCTAGCGACTATTTGTAGTCAGTCGGTAACATCCCGGGGCTTAGTGCGTAGTGCTGACGGTGGAAACCCCCTGTACATTCTGTTCAGGGACAGAAACAGGGTTTCTCTTCCCGTCCTTCTCGTCCCGTACCCTATTCCGGCTTCTTCGCACGCCTCGCGCACTCGAGCTCACGCTCGCCCACTGGCGTTCCTGAGCTCCTCCAACTCTTCCCCTTTTGTGTTTTGTACTTTGGAGAGCCTTTTGCGCTGCCTCTTTTGTTATTTCCCCATTCTTATTATACATTGTGGGGTTCCTTCATTCCTGCATCCTTGGGTCCTCACACATATCATAAAAATGCGACGCAGGATTAATGCAGAATAGTACACTGAGATCTGAGAGGAACATGTGCCCCCTTTAAGATATTTTTTTCTTTGGACATCCATGTATTTTTCAATGCAAATGCAAAGCCACATGCTGCGCACACTGCAGCGGCATGGCCCAGAAAAGGAAAAGTGAAAAGGAACGGCAAGATTAGTGGTAAATGCTTTACTGTCCCAAGTTTTTATGGAATGTTTTGCAATCTGGAAATGCAGGAAAGGATATTTGACCAGACAACACACAACATTAAATATCTCAGGTTTATTCTGCAAGAAAATAAGAGTCAACGTAAACGTAGGAAACACTGTGTTTTTTATATGCATTATACATAATGTCCCAACATCACTGATAAAAACATCTCATGACAATAATTCTTGATACAACTCGTTACTTCCTATTTAAGATGAATCTGAGACCTTTTAGCCCTTACCCTTTACCCTTTTACTACTGTTTATGCTCAACATATGCGAAACTTTACAAGACAATTCCAACAGCTGAAGAGATTAAACCAAACTAAACTCACAAAAATATGGGGCATTATGAAATATATATATAAATTGTGTAATTCTTCTCAAGTTCTCAAACAGTCCTAGAAAGGCCCAAAGTGTACCCCACTAATGACATGGTAACTAATATTTATATAGTTTCTGTACTGCACAAATAGTAACACTACTACAAAAAACTAACTACATAAATAACTGACTGCCTAGAAACCAATTATAAAGCCATAAACCAAAATAATGATTAAAAACATGTAAATATTAAATGGAGGAACTACATTTTTCCCTAAGGTAGATGTTACAACATCCAATCAAATAAGGTCAAATTTTGAGTAAGCATTGGTAAAGACCACATTAAATTACTTCTTTTCACTCTTCTTCATGATTAGATTTCAGGATCTACAAAGAGATACAGTTAAATGAATATAATGAGTCTATATAGAATAAATTACAGGAAAATACCACATGCTACCTAGTGCTTGGCAAAAGATGGGTTCAACTTTATGTAATTAACCAAATCATTACTAATCAATAACAGGTATTTACTATAATGGCTATAGTGGAAAGCCTGTCAAGCAGTCTAGTGCACCCTGACACAGGGATGACACGTTGCTCTACTTGTTCCTGTCTATTCTGTAGAAAATAAACTCAATTGGGAATTAATTATCCATCAAACACATGAGAAACTTGAACTATCTTCTCTGATGTTCAATGTCCTAGAAACAACACTGTGGCTCTGCATTTGAGCAATTCTTTCTATGTTTCCACACTAAACAGTCACTTCTGGGAGACCTAATTCTCACTCTAATGGTTTGTTGAGAGCTATGTTAGCTGAGAAACAGTAAGTCTTTTCTTCTTTACATAAATCAGGCTAATAATAGAGAGGGATACTGAAGTTCAACAATGCTTTTTCCCTATTCCCACCACATGAATCCCAGGACACCTCCTCCAGTTGGAGGTGACCTCCTCTCTTCTGCTACTAATTACTCCAGAAGCAATTAATTACAAGGGAGGATAGTAGTAATATCAAATGCAAATAGTTACTGCTCCTTTAATAGGGTGGTATACTTTTAGTAGTCGGCACAATAACATAAAGAAACTGAGCTGAATTCATGCGAAAGTCATATTAACTCAGTGTTCGAAGAAGCTGATCTAGAAAGGGCACATTAATAACAGTAAAGAAGTGACTAAAATGTAGCAGTTGTTCATGTTTTATGACTGTACGTCCAAAGTTTTTCATCCTACAAGGACAGTGAGTTGTCCTTTATGCTCCAAGAGCCAGCTTTCATTAATATGTTCAACCAGGGGGTTTGCATGAGTCGTGCTTCTGTAGTAGAGAGGAGAGGTTAAAAAAATTCACACTGGTATTGTGTCCCTTGGCACCACATGCAGCATCATTAGAATTCAACTCAATCTTGCCGTTTCTGCCTGCTTCTTTTTAGTCCAGTCCAATTGCTAAGCATCTATCTACAACAAACATAAAGCTACAGATATTGACCATAAAAACTGTCAGTAGTGGTAATCCACTTTTACCCCATCCTACTCACAAACAGTGAGGGCAGTATCTGGCAAGAGAACTGATAAAGAATGATCGTGTATCCATGACTAATCATCCCACATACCACCATCGGCACTTCATGAAATATTTGGTTTGTTTAATGGAATGCAGTTTGTTGGACTCCAGATCAACATGTTACTGAAAACAAGAACATTGTGTAAAACGGCTACAGCGTCTCTTAAGTATAGAAACAGATGGTGAATGTATACACAGAATACTGATATACAAAAATGGACTTCCAGTTAACTTTGAGTTTGCACCCATTTCCCACTTCAAGGAAACAGATGCATGTAGAGTCCCCTTGAGATGTCAGGTAAATCTGCCAGAAATCTCTGATCCATGCTTCCTAGTTATGTGAGAAGCACTGAAATGTTTCTATACTGCTATTACTAAGTTACAATCCCAGTAGCATTAGTAATGCTCATCTGTAATGGAGCAAATAATCATAGTTTTTTGCATCAGTTCTGTCCTCACTTCTGCATAAATTAAAGCGGGTGCTGCCATTAGCCTTAAATCCTTTCATGGTCTGACATGCTTCAAGTATATTCCATTAACATTTAAAGTAATGTGGACTGCATCTTATCAGTGCATACAACTAATCCAAACAGAAGTTAATGGCTCAGCAGTAATTACCGTACAGCATATAATTTCTGTGACTACACCACAAGGATTATCTACACTTTATACCGCCTCTGGCATGTTGCTTTACACAGTATTCACAAGCTTAGTGCCATTTCTAAAAAAAATAAAATGCTTTAGTGTGAATAATTCTGAGAGCGACAATAATTACTTGATTAAAAGACTGTGTCGAAAAGGTCACCAAAAGTGTGATGTAATTTCAAAGCTGCTAAAGTAACAAGCATTGTAGTAAGAGCAGCAAGTTTCGGAAAACAATAACATTGAATTATTCATCAGAAGGATACCATTTTTAAGATAAATATTAGTAAACATCTTCAAAGTCATATGAATTATACTTACCCCTCTGTCTCATTTGAACATCTGTTATTTTTTGATGGATCCACTCCAACAACTTAATGCATAACACATAAGATTCTATGGGAGTCAAGAATACTTCAATATTCATGTCCAATCCCTGTAAACTCTATTTTGGTTCATTTCAACCTTAGTGAGGTTTATATGTTAGTAATATTTTACACTGCATTTCACTGCTGAATAAATCAAGAAGAGCAAATAGTTGAGTCAAAGACAATATTAGACAAATATTAGTTGCAGGTCAATCATGTTATTTGTCTGGTCACTTGATAGCCTTGTTCACACCAGTTCACCTAATCAATCATCCTATCCCTGATGAGAGAGTTAGGTTTGTGCATGCAAAGATCGAAGTACAATTATGCGACTTTGGCCAACGGACCAGGCACAAGGCCAGGCACTGCAACCAGTTGTGACCCAGTCCAAAACCCAGAACAGTCCATCTGAGACAGCTAGAAAACCTGGCACAGAGAGTAGCCCCTTTATCAATGACAGTCCATGTTACAGAGCTTCACTTCTGTTTATTTTAATTTAGAGACTGTAGCAATACTGGTTAAATACTGTATGATGTTTTGTGCTTAACTTTAACAGCCACACCATTAAATTAACATATGTAAACTTAACTGACTGAAACCTAAATAATACCTTGAATTAGTACCTATAATTTCCTGTAGACTGGGATTTTTTGCCACTGCTGGTAGACCCGTAGGATCGCATGCTTCAATACACCTGCAACCTCAGCTCATCTTTCACACTATGACCTGGCAAGTCCCTCCTTTTTAAAAATCATTAACATCTGATTTCTTCCTCATCAAACGAGACACTCACTGTACTGTACCATATCTCCTTAGTCTATGAAATCCATTGTGCATCCTGCAGGTATTTATATCATGACATACTTGTGCAACATCACCTGCAGGACCTGGAAGTTGTTACCACCTGAAACACGTAACAAGATTATTTTTGTCTGGGGGATATATAAAAACACAGGCAATAATATAAAATTGTGATTTGCCTTACAGCTGATAATTTAGTATCACCACTGTGAATAAAACATTTTATAGTCTCACTGAATAAGACAAAGACAAAAGATGAATTGTTTAAACATATAAAAAGAAATTACTAACATGTTAACAGAGTATGCTATGCTACTTTTAGTCATGGTAGTATTAGTAGTTTTAAATAAAGCACTACTGAAATGTAGTAGTTATCACTGTATCAACTTTAGCAGACATTTCAACAATTTTCAGAGCACTACATGGGTCTTTGTAACGATATAATGACTGATGTCTGCTACGTTGGTGTGGTGGCTCGATGGGTAGCACAGTCACCTCACAGCAAGAAGGTCCTGGGTATCTGAGGGTGGAGTCTGCATATGCTCCCAGTGCCCATCTGGGTTTACTGCTGGTACTACAGTTTACACATTCCAAAGACGTGTATTAATTGGTGTTTCCAGTTGTGTGACTGGATGTGCCCTACGGTGGATTGAGGCCCTGTCGAGTATCATTCCTGCCTTGCAAGCTGTGATACAAGCAAAGTTCCATCTTTCCTGTAATCCTGGACTAGGATTAAGCATACAAGAAACAATATGAATGAATGATTCTCTGCTACATCTGGCAGGATCTCCTACTCCACTGGCCATAACATGAAGAATCACCAGCGAGAGCCGGTCTCACTTCATGAACCTGCCAGGTTCCCTTATACAACTTAAGGTAGATGTTGTCTAGTTTTGGAAACTATATCCAGCCATTTGATTTCTCACTTTTATGAAGCTACGAAATCATAGATAAAACTTCAATGTACAACTGTCTATTACAGATATAAAAAGGATACTACTTGCAGTGTTGAAAAATGTGAAGTAAAGTCTAATAAACATGGTTTTTGTTTCACTATTTCAGCTGTAATATGGTCCATATTTGGACATAATTTGAACATAAATTTGCTCCTGAAGCTCAGACGAAAGGACCAGTTATGGGAAAGAGCAGTTTTTGATATCCTGGGCTTAAATTCCAGACTGGCCTTGCAATATGATGGTTCTGTGGTGTATTTACAAAACACTGCAATGGACACTGCATGTTCAGGGTGTACTTCTGCTAGAGCCCTGTGAATTTTGGTACAGACACAAAATCCTACTGTGACCCTGGCCAAGATAAAACAGGAACTATTGATTTGGGGAAGGTGAAATATATTCTTTCAAGGGAGTAAAATTAATCACTTGAACTATGATTCAAACAGCAATGCCCAAACTTATACAAAATACATCAAATGTCTCATTGTTAGATATAAATGGGGACATTATGAACTATTAATTTGTCAGTGTATAGTTACTTACAGTACTGTGCCACAGAAAGTCTTAGGCTAAGAGTAAATTCGATACTTTAACTAATATATTTTAGATTTTATTTCAAAATAATAAAAAAAAATCCTTATTTAATTACTTATCAGTCTCTTTATTATGATTAATTTCTGGATGGTATGATATGATATGCAGGGGGGTCTAGTTTGTTTTTGTGAGTATACTTAATGATTTCACCCAACCCACTCCCTTCAACCCCCTTTTTCATTCATTACTAGCTCTAAACTAACCCATCGCCATTTTGGAATGTGTTGCAGACTTGAAATGCAAAAATGGATGTTTATTAACAAATAAAGTGACGTTTACCAGACAAAACAATACATATCCCAGGTTTATACTGTTTGCAAATAAAAATAAGCCAAAATGGGAAACGGCTATAGCTCTGCCTCCACCAAAAGATAGCTGGGTAAGCCAGTAAACACCTATAAACACCCATTACACCATATGGCTAAAGAACACATATAGCCTAAATATGATTTTCTATTATTAACTGCGATGTTTCTCTGTTGCAAACCTAAACGCCACATATTTTAATTATCGAAGGTTCTGACAGAAATGACCTTCAAGCCTTTGATATACTTTTTATACATTTTATACATTTGCTGCATCTATTTTACTGACTACACAGATTTTAATTTAAATGAAACCATTTACCTACATTAATGAGGCTACATAAGAAACGTGAAAAGTGTCACCATCAGCTGTATAGAAAACATGGGCTATGATTATTATGTATAGTGCATGTAGACTCCTGACCAAAATAAATATTTTAATGGTCATCAAAAGATTGAAAGAATGCTTTGTTGTAAAATAATGTGATCATTCCGCTTTAGAGAATAACTTTATAACTTTAATAGCTCAACTGTGGGAAGCAAGACTTTCTGCAATGTTTTTTCCTGAACTCCAAGGTATTAACCGACTTTTCTCAGTAAAGCAGCTCAAAAGTTTTAGCAGCTGAAAAGCTCCCCAAATCATAGCACCTTTAGCTCCCTGCTTCAATGCAGAAAAATGCATTGATTGTTGTACTTCTCACCAGATTTTCAAAAACCTCTCACTGGACCATCACCATGTAACTTAGATGGCAATTCATCAGTCCACACAACCTTCTGGTTATTTTTTTTTAAAGAGGCTTACTTATTCCTGAATTCTGATGACAAATTTGTTTTTTTCCTGTCTTTGAGAACTGTACAATTCAGCTGGTGGTCACCTCTGGTTGAAGAGGCATTACGCATATTTCTTGCAACATCACATCTTGTTTCAAAGTTTAGCTATTTACCTATTCTCTTAATAGCTGATAGTGAAATAGGGATTTGCTGTGTCTTTACGTACTTGTAAATTTCAAAATGGCTGCATATTGCAGAACTCAGGCATTAGAAACCTGTCACTCCTGGTTCTACTAAAGATCTTGTTTTCGGTGATCATTCGGTGTAGAAATGTTCCAAATTACAACTAATCTGTTAAGAAAAAGTACAAAAGTTAAGTATTTTAGAATATTTAACACCCAGTCATTTTATATTTTACATATTCTTATATACTGTCTTATACATAGTCTTATATACTGTAAAACATCTTTTCATGATTTTATCTTTATACAAGAAGATTGTGTACATGAATTTCCCTATTTCCATCTCTTTCATTCCAAAGCAACAAGCCATGACTAGCAAATGGTGGCACAGGTCTCAGAAGTGTGTTGTCTTAATCCTTATTATTGGTTTCAGGACCATTAAAGCCTTCCTATTTTGCATGTTTATGTCTGTGAGAAACTGCACCCTGTGTTCTCCAGTAATAAGCACCAAGCCCCTACAACCTTGACCAATAAAAACAAATTCAAAGGTAGGAAATAAAAGACACAACATTAACTCTTTTTTATTATAAATACAGTGGAGTAAATAATTATTTGATCCCTTGCTGATTTTGTAAGTTTGCCCGCTTACAAAGATGTGCAAAGTCTATCATTTTAAGGTTAGGTTTATAGAGGTTTATAGATAGAATATCTAAAAGACAATACAGAAAATTACGTTGTATAAAATCTATGCATTTATTTGTATTTTGTAGAGAGATTTTCTTGCTCTTACAGACCAGTTAGATGCTAATAAACCCATTACCTGCATTAAAGACAGCTGTCTTAAATTGTCACCTGTATAAAAGACACCTGTCCACAGACTCAATTAATTAGTCAGACTTTAACCTCTCCAACACAACCTTCTTCCGTCCGCCAGGACATTACAAATGGGTCGTGGCTGGGTTTTCCAGGACGACAATAAACCAAAACATACAGCCAAGGCAACAAATAGTGGCTCAAAAAGCAGCACATTAAGGTCATGGAGTGGCCTAGCCAGTCTCCAGACCATAATCCCATAGAAAACTTATGGAGGGAGCTGAAGGTTCGAGTTGCCCAGTCACAGCCTCAAATTCTTAATGATTTAGAGAAAGAGGGGTAGACCAAAATTCCTCCTGACATGTGCGCAAACCTCATCATCAACTACAAAAAACGTATGACTGCTGTGCTTGCCAGCAAGGGTTTTGCCACCAAGTATCTTTTCTTGTTTGCTAGACGGATAAAATACTTATTTTTCTCTGCAAAATGCTAATAAATTTAAATATTTTATACAATGTAATTTTCTGGATTTTCTTTTAGATATTCCGTCTCTCACTGTTAAAATAAAAATACCCTTAAAATTATAAACTGCTCATATCTGTTCATCTACTTTCGTAAGTGGGAAAACTTAGCAAGGGATCAAGTAATTATTTCCTCCACTGCGTGTACTTATCGGCCACTGCAATAGGAACACCTGTTCAGCTGCTCATTAATACAAATATTTAATTAGCCAATAACATGACAGAATCCAATGTATTTAGGCATGTAGACATGGTCAAGAAGTTCCCACCGAGCATCAGAATGGGAAAGTAGGGTATTTAAATGACTTCAAATGCGGCATGGTTGTTTATACTAGGTGAATTAAGGTTATACTGATGGATAAGTTCTGAGGGCAATGAAGTTTGGAGAGACTGATTTGAGTAACTCAAAAGACACCTTTTATTTTCAACCAAGGCATGAAGCAGATGAGCTACCGCAACAGAAGACTACAGAAGGTTCCACTCCTGTCAGCTTAGCACAGGCAATTGCGTCTACAAAATGCACAAAAAATGGACAAAGGATGATGAAAAAAATGTTGCCTGGTCGGATGAGGCTCGATTTCTGCTACAACATTCAGAGGCAGAGACAGAATTTAGAAAGTACTTCAGTTCAGGCTGGTGCTGTAACAGAGTAAGAGTAAGAGATATTTTCTTGGCACATTTTGAGCCCCATAATACCGACTGAGCATTGTTTTGCATTGTGAGTGCAATATACTCCAATGACTTCCACAGTTAGCAGATCTCAATCCAACAAACACCTTTGAAATGTGGCATGTAAATGCTTAGTAAGTATTTAGAGCATGCAATCTTTGTTTAAATAAATGAGTTTTAAGCTTTTTTTTAAATTGATTTTGAGAAAATACAGGAAGACCCCACAACAGGGGTATTTAAAATAACCTGGTCACCAGGGTAAATATGCATGCTCAGGTCATAACAAAGGGTAGGCTATTTATTTCTATTTTATGAACACTTTCTCAGTGGCATTACTTTTTTTTTAACAGCTTATTTGGACACACGCATTGCAATTCCTAGGCGTACAAACCAAGTCACATTTGATAATGCACATAAGTGTACAGTGACGTTAGCTTTAACTGTGTTACTGTAACTCTCCATCATATTACTTTACTCTTTATAACTTGAAGCTCTAAATAATGTTCTTATGATTTATTATTTATTCAGCGAGGCATTATAATATGAAAGCACCACAATACATTGGACTCCTACAACTATGAACACAATGATAATAAGTTTAATTTAGCAATGGTTATCCCGACAGAAAACGCCACACTGGTGACAATGAATAAATAAAAGTCCCCAAACTGTTCATTCTGAACAAAGCCTAAACAACCCTACACCACCATCCATTCCCCACACCAACCAGACTTCAAACATATTATGTCCTATCTTGTTCCAAAGACACTATTCTATTGATATGTCAAGTGAATAGAGGTAGCGTATGCGTATGCATACCAGTATGTAAGTATTTTACATTTTATGCAACTGACCAGAGAAATTGCAGTTTTACAACTTTATCTACAAACATTTAATGATACATAAGTGTTGCACGTTTAAAATCATCCCATAATGTGAGCATGAAGAGCCTGAGAGCTTTATTACGGCATAAATCAAGTTGAGTGCAGCTGAAGTTTTCCCCAGGTCACACTAAAAACCCTTATTAGAATCTTACTGCTTTTGCCAGGATGCTAAATCTATTTACATATAAATATATTTACCATTAATTATATTGATGATAACAGTAGAGAAACACAAAGTCCATAATGACTACGTAATGTACAGACAGCTACAGTAATCTGAAACCACTAGTGAAGAAGCTTGCTTGGATTTTTGTGATTACAGCAGCAGGATAATGACCCAAAACAACCACTACTTGAAGACCAAAGACGCTCAAGAAGAGCTGGGTGCCAAGCACATTTAGAAGAGCAAGCACTGAGTAATGTTATAAGCTGCTCTTTACAATAAAGTATAATATTGTATTGTGAACACATGCTGAAACAACATCAGAAATATCACATCATCAACTTTTCAGTTTGTCCAAAGGTCGCATGAATGCATGCTGTCCTTACACCAAAGTGGGAAACAGGCTTCTCATGAAATACTAAATCTACTGCAGGAAAAATCGAGAAGAATGCAAAATAGAAGCAATTTCAACTGACTTCCATAGCAAAGAAAGAGCCATGCCACACATCTCTAATCTTCTAATGAGAGTATTTCGGACATTTGCCAGTAAGAAAACACAGCTCTGAAGAATTCCGAAATAATTTCATAGTTACCTGAAATTGGGGTTTCTGGAGCCAACTTGGACCCAGGGTACAGAGCCTGGAAGGATGAGCGCACTTCGTGGCACTTTAGTACCTGTGCGCTGGGTTCTGAAAGCGGCAGAAGCAAAACGCACACAAAACACGTCCCGAACAAGTTCAATCCCATTATAACCTATGTAGTAGTAAATGTAGAGTCACGAGAACTGACACTTTAAAAGTAGATGCGTCTATCAGCATGAATCGCGTCCTGTTGTTTCTATACTGTCCACTTCTTAGCAGCAAGCAGCTCCAAACTGTTCTCGAGCTGGTCCTTTAGGTGTCCGTGTCACCTTATTACAAACTGATAACCGAAAGTACTGCTCCTGCAATACAGAAACAGCCTCCATGTGCCCGCCGTCTTTTATAAACTCACCTTCCATCTCTCCAAGCGCGTAAAGGGTTGCCAGATCTAGGATACGCGCCGCGCAATACATAGTCCGCTATAATATCGCCCTCCAGTGTGCATTCAAGATCAACAGCGCAACCTCTTAAAGCATCTTAAATAAAACAAGACGGCATGTCATCTGGTAATAAATACGAGTGATAGTAAGCAAATAGTCGGAATTAAATAATTAGATGTATTCAGAATTTCAGATTTTTTTCCCACTTGTTTGAGACCCATAGAAATTCAAAATGGGGAGAACGGAGTAGGGTGGTTAAAAAAAGCACAATAACAGAAGTCAGATAAAAATTACAGGTGCAATGTACAGATCTGTGCCGCATAACGTCCATGGACCGATAAGGTTATTTTTCAGGTCATTAACCTACTTAAATGATTTATTACACTGCCAGATACATCAGCACTGTCGCCTCACAGCGCACATGAAGCGCCCCCCTTTGTGGCCATGTGTGTTTACTCAAGACCAGTACACTAGTGCTGTTTACTATGGGGGGAAAGTTGACTGGCCAGGATCACATTTCAAAATGTGTTACAGTGCTACCTAGTGCAAAATCTAGTGCAGCTATATGGAAATACGGAACTGAGAAAATGGCCATTAGTCTAGAAAAAAGGAAGTTATTACATTACATTTTTGTGACAGTAATCATTGGAGAACTGAAAAAAGCCAAACAGGCCATTGTGCAAACCAACGCAATAATATATGAATATATAATTCATATATAAGGCTAATCTTGGGATTATTTTGCATATATGACAGGGATAGACAGGCACTTCCTATATGCATTCTTTAGCTAGTACAAACACAATAAAAATGAAAGTATTTCTAGTATATACAAAGCATAACTGAATTATTTATTAGTGTTACATCTATGATGTCCTGGACTGTAATGTCTACAGAATGTGTATCGTAGAATGTATTACAGTGCAGTCTGCAGCATTTCATGCAGTTCTATATTAGGGATCATAATTTATTTATTTAACATATTAAAAGCAGTAGCTACTTCAACTGCTTTTTGAAGACAGACTAACTATAACTTTCAACTATATATACTGATCACAACAATTAGGGGAGATTTATTCAAAAAGAAGTATTCCCAATAAACTATCCCCAAATTTTGTGTA
>JAUZST010048912.1:0-25174 GCA_034779995.1 Parotocinclus haroldoi | reverse complement strand
TCCAGAGCGACTTACAATTATTACAGATTTACAATCCAAGCAATTGTGGGTTAAGGGACTTGCTCAAGGACCCAACTTTGGCACAGGTGGTATTTGAACCCTGAACCTTCTGGTCCAGAGTCCAGTGCCTTATCTACTAGGCTACCACAGTCCCTTGACTAGCAGATTTTAAATGAAAAGCTGATTGCCTCTTTCAAGAACTTGCAACTTGTTGTGGGACACTGATCCAAAACACATGTCCAGAGAAAAAATAATGGTTTTAACATGACCATCCCAGTTCTAACGCTGTGTTACCTAATATTTATAAAGTAGTGAAACAGTTATGGACTACTGAGAGTACCTAAACTCTCAGGGGAATTATAAATGGGAACATATTTCAGGCACATTACAAAAATTACAATAGCATTGTATCAGCATTAAATTATAGCAACTTCAGGATAATTGAACCATTTCTCCAAATGGAAGACACTCAGTTACTTTGGCCTTCCTGCATGTGCAATAAATCATTTTAAATAATGGAGCATGTAAGAAACAGAGTTGCAAAAAATCTTCCCAAGTTCGTACCAGCTACTTTACTGCTATATTCCAATCTCTGCAGCTGCCTGCATAAAATGTTTAAATCCTTTCCTGCCAAATAGCTCTAATCAATTTCTTCACTGTACAATGAGTTGAACCACAAGTATGGCTTGGATTTACCCCCTACACTTCAATGCCAGAGACGAGCATGCACTAAGAATGTGAAGACAGCAGGCTCTTAAATGTTCCCCAATTACTCAATTACTTACTTACTTATTAGGAGCACCTGTACACCTACTCATTCATGCAATTATTTACTCAATCAATCATTTGGTAGAAGTACAGTACAGTACAGTACAGTACAACAAAGCTGCAGTAAGTGTTCACATCAACCATCAGAATGGAAAACATTTGATCTAACTGATTTTGAACATGGCATACTTTTTAAAAAATATATTTTACTCTGTTTACTTATATTAACTCACTGATTAACAAACAAATATATCCAATGAGAACCAGGCACCAGAAAGACACCATATGTGCAAATAGGCCAGGCCAAGAAATGCATTTGATCCTGTACAGAGAGGGCACAAGGTAGAAACAACCCTAGATAGGGCATCAATAGGGCACATACACGAGTTGCACTCAAATTAACAGAAATTAACATGTCTCTGGACTGCGAAAGGAAAGTAGCCAGAGTAAACCCATGGTTGGAAATGCAGACTCTACACAGAAAGGGTCTAGACCAAACCACCTAGGACTGAGCCTAGGACATTCTAGCTGTAAGTTGACAAAGTTACCAACTGAGCCACCGTGCCACCCATCATTTGTTGACATATATTTGTTCAAAATATTTTGGTCCATGGTACCCCAACATAGTTTTCATGATTTGAGTCTGTTTACTCGTGATCACTTACTGATTAACAAACTAAAATATCCAGTGATCAGTAGTTCTGGATGGAAAGTTGAGATGTTGATGAGAAAGACCAGCATAACAATTAGACTGATATGAGCTGATACTAACAGTAAATCACATAACCTTTCCTTACAACTGTAAGCAGAAAAGGATCTCAGAAAACACAACACGTTAAACTTCGAGACAGGTGAGCTACAGCAGGAGAAGTTATCAGAACAATAGGTAGTAAAGTGCTCCTAATAAAGTACTCAGCGAGTATATACACTGCTCGCAAACATTACTTTTGTATATTTGTCAGGATGATGTTTGGATGTCTGTAGAGTTACACACTTTTAGGTTTCATCATTTCATGAGTAGCATAGACCCTCTTTCCTGTGCAGTTCTTGGTCTGGTCTATTCATGTTTCTGGTGTCTTTCTATTTCTAGATACTCTTTGTTCCCATGTGGTTAGTTGTTTTAGACCCTTGCTTTTTTATTTTGGTGTCCAGTTAGCATCCCTGTTAGTATTAGCAATGTCAGGTCTTGACGCTGGTATTATTTGCTTGTCTTAGCACTATCTGCTTTCCTGAGCTTTTTTCTGTTAGTATTAACATTAGTTAGATGATCACTGTAGATTAGAATTGTCTGTGTGTTTACAATCGTACAAAAAAAATGTTTGTTTTAGCATTGTTTGTTATGTTATCATTGTCTGTTTGACTGGGCTTGTTAGTAGTGTCTGTTTGTTATTGCACAGTTCAGTCCTGTCTCCACTGTTTGCATATATAAGCTCAGCATTCCGTTTCGTAGTGTTAGCGGTTAGCTTCGTGCTTGTTTGAGTTTGGTTCCACGTCATCCTGTATTCACGTTTCACCATATCAATTGGCAATAAAAAAAACGTACACTAATTATATTGAGACAATATTAATGTTTTTCCCATCAACACTGACTCTTGTGTACCACTGCCTTAGTGAGACAGTATAAGCAATCAAGTAATTTGCTCTTGACAGAAGTAGCAGCTGGATGTCATATTTTTAAGAGCAGAGAATGAGAAGAAGACAGAGAAGAGAGGGAAGAGTAGAAGTTACTGAGATAAGGCTGAGCAGCAGCAGTGGAGTGCTGGTTTTGAGGTGGTCCTGACACAAAGAACCACATGGTGTCTCTGTAACCTCTGTTGTTAGACTTGGAGAAGCTTCACACGGCTGAAGTTAGCAAAGGTGTAGAGGCTGCCAAAGCATGCAACCAGCTGCACATAGAGCAGTTGCCTGGTTGTTTGCTTTACAATTAATTAATGTGCTGAAATGATGTAGATGTATACATTTTATGGTACAAAGAACAGCGGGTGTTCTCCCAGGAACATCTGTGAGACCAGACCCATATTGCACACCCTCTTACAAAACTTATTTATAACTACAGCTCAGTTTTTGTTTTAAGAGGTGTAACTTAATACTGCTACTTCTATGTGTTTTGTGACGTGATCCTGGCCTGGGATTTGGAAATATGATACTGGTTGAAGATCATGATAGATTCTCCTGTCAATGTACTTTCTGCCCTCTGGACCTCCATGATTGGACAGTGATGCATGATTCAAATGTACAACCCCGGCTGGGGTTCCTCCCATCTTCATCTTTGCATTTCCTGCCGCTGTGAACACGACTGCAGACGTGAACTTCTTCAAAACTGCTGCTGTGATTATGAACTGCTGTAGTGCAACTAAAACATTGGTCATATCTAGACATTTCAGACTAGTTACTCTCAAGGTATAATACATGCATCTTAAGGAGGCTCTGTGACTTTTTTATCTGGGATCTGGACACGAAATTATAGAATGCTGTATTAGTCCTTTACATTAACCCTCGTATAAATAAACGTTTGAATAAGAGTGCAATACATAAGGAATAACATGTGATGAGGCATGCTGTTACAGAAAATAATCTGTGTTGGGGGTGATACAGACCCAAAGAAAAGAGGATGTTGATTGTTTTTACAATTGCAGTACACCCTGGAGTGCTTTATTCCACTTACACAGTGGCAGCTTGCCAACAATGACACATTCTTCTTTGTTAAAGAAAACCTATTGTACGTTTATGTACAGTTAAATTTAATGATGTGAAACATCCACAACACAAGTTAGTCATTATTTTTAATCTAGTTATAGCAGCAGAGATCCCTCGCCAACAATCACCACTTTCACTTTTCTAAGCTTTCTGTTTGAGAAAAGCTTCAGTAGCTGTAATTCTAGAGGTAGTGTAATGTAATGTGTTGGGCCGTCAACCAACAATGATACATTCATCTTTCAAATAAGCTGGAATAGCAGTTAATATGAAGAAATAAACAATATCCTAAGTATAGTATGTTAATATATAAATCAGTTGGCACAATTTAGAGTCACTACAACATCAGACATGTACGGCTAACAAATGACTAACCAATCAGAATCAAATATTCATATGTATTTAATAGTAACAATGCCAGTATGCCTTTTAGCTGGAAAGTCGTGCTTCACTTAGCAGTACTTTCTGGTATTTCTGTTATTTTTTCAAATCAAGTGCAGTGTTCTTGCTAAACAGTAGTGAGTCAAGAGCTAAGAAGTAAAACAACACATAAATAAAAATCTCATTTTGAAATAGCAAAAAACCCCAAAACAGAACAAAACAAACACAAAACAAAAACACCCACAATAAAACCAGTAAAACTGCTAAACCCCACAAACTGAATAACAAGAGACTATAAAAACAACATCCAGCAGATGGTGCTATATGACATTTAAAGGGTATAGGGACATATAAAGGTCTACATGGCAACCGCCAGTCAATAACCGATCATAATGTAGGGATATTATAAATATACGTCAGCTGATAAATAAAAGTTTGAAAACGACGAATCTGCAGATCAAACACCAAACTTTGAAAGCAGACAGTCAGTAAGGAGGATAAGGGGGATATTTACCGGGAAGCCATCTCGTCCTGGAGTGCCCTGTTAGGATTAAACAGAATTAAACAGTCTGTACTGAGCACACGATGTATATTATATTATATGTCTAAAGAGACCATTTTAATCTGTAGTAATAGTAATATACAACTGACAAAATGTCTAGACACATTTCTATTAAAAATAGCAATAAAGAAGGTTTAAAACATTTAGGTTTTAAGGTTTAACCCCTTCAGCTAATTAATACTAGGACTTGCCTTTACATACTTTAATGCAATACCTAATGATACAGATATCTGTTGAAGCTATAAATGAAAGCTGAGAAAATATTCTACAGTTCAGCATGCTAAGAACAGTGTCTGCTAGAGGTACTAACTAAACTAAATGATATTAGTTTAAAGTATATTGCTCACAAAATTAAGGGCTATCCCATATAATCCCATAAAGAAATATCCCCTAATTTTGTGAGCAGTGTATATTGTCCGTATGTAAGTATCAAGCATGAAATAGGATTCGATAGATGAAATAGGATTTGTTGGCTAACAGTAAAGTATAAAGACATATATCACTGAAACTCATTTAAATACTGTAAATATTAATGCATATGAAAATATAATCAAACCCCATGTGGGTGGTTTTGTTTCTAAAAAAGTTCTATTCATTTTCTCATTCTTTACAAAGTCCCCACCTAATAAGTCTCCCCACAACATGACAGATACAACCTGGGAGCTCACAGATGACCTCACAGATGCCTGAAAGTGTCGCTTTGATCGATAGGGGAAAGAGAAATGTCATCCCTCCTACTAATATCTTGATGATAGGGCAAAACCTCAAAACATTTGCACCACTCGGGAACCTCTAAGTAACACGAGTATCAGTCTTATACTTCTGGACAACGACTGGTCATAATGAAAACATTGACTATTATCAGTTTAATCATATTTTCTCTTTAAAAGTAATTTGTTTTGGTTGAGTTTATTTGTATGTTTAAAAGAGTGAATTAGTATAATATTTGGTAAAAATATACTGCACGTTTTGTTTAAAAAAAAGTTTCTGGAAAAATGTCAACAAATATAAGCCTTGGGATATGTCACATATCCAAGGAAGCTGTGCTGACGTAGCCCATGAGAATCATTGAACTCTGGACACTTAGAGGTGTTGGTAATCTGTGGACGAGTCTAACACAGGCAGACAATGAAGACCCAGATCATAAAGGTACACCACACCACACCTAGCGTCAGACAGCTCTCACCTCAGTAGAAGATAGATAGATACCAGAAATGATGAGCACTGGTTTCCAGTGCTGAGTCACTCAGGTTCATTTCCCACCTCTGGTGAGGTGACGTTTCTCTGCCCATTTGTTGTGGTGTAGTGCCACTTTGTGGTTGCACAGCACAGGGCCAGCATCAGTCTTTCTTGAAACAGCATGCTGCCATGGTCTTCCTTGGAACATAGTTTTGTTCTCTTCTTGGTCTTTACTATTGTCTGTCTGTGTTTGCCTCACCATGGGAATAATCATAACAATAAATAAATAAATAAATAATTACAATTCAACAATATATTAGCTGACCTCATGTATTTGTTAGACATTTAATGTGTGAGAAACGTTTTTAGATGTTGCCAAGTCAAACTCGAAACGTTAAAATGTGAACAGCAGATTATAATCATATAACCGAAGTTGATATTAAACCTGTTTCCTGGCTCCACATTCCAGATGATGTTTACTCTTATCTTACCTCTTTTATATTTGTATGTGTTACACTAGAATTGTAATGGGAATAGGATCTGGATTGTACCACGGCTGACCATGGCCAGACTCACACACATTTGCTCTGCATTCATCTTCCACAAGGGATACTTACTGGAGTTCCTGAAACACAAAGACACACAGTAGTGTTAGAAAATGATGAAAGTGCTCTCAAACTAACTTGAGATTGTTGTTTAAACACTTGACAGTGGGCGTGTTCAGTTACAATCAACACCATTTCCACCTCCCTGTCGCCCCCGTGAAATATGTAGAAATATCACAGAAATATTCACAGCTGAGATCTGTTCTATCTGCACTCTTTATACAGTCCAGGAGTGAGAGTGAATGCATAAACGTGATAAATTACAGACTGACTGACAAGATAAAAGCAATTATAATAAACATGGAATTATTTATAGTTATGTATTTCCATTCAGAGGAAAAAACACCTATAAATAAATGATGAAATGTCAGTTGTTTTCAAACTGTTTAGGCAGAACATCACATACACTTAGGGTCTGGGTATCGTTTAGATTTGATCGATTCCAATTCTTCTTATCTATTCCTGTTCTTATCAAATACAAATTTTTGATTCAAAATGGTTAGAAAAATCTAAAAATTTATGAAGACTACATTTATTTATAATTTTTAAACGTCAAGAATAATCACTTTATCTTCACTTTAGCATTTTCTTCCCTTTGAAACCTATTACAAGTAAAAAGTGGCTAATGACCTAGCAATACTTTTCTCAGTAACTACTGATCAGTACTCTCTACTGCTGAAATGACAAACATGAAAAAGTAGGTTTAAATGGGAAGAAAAAGATTTACATAAAAATTTGCTTTTGGATCACATGTACGTCTTTTCAGCAACAGAGATTAATAATTAATAGAAGGAACTGAGATAAGTTGCTAAGGTCCTTAATTGCGTACTTTAAGCAATGTTAAGCTTTTTTTCAAATTAAGCATGTTAGATTTATAGTCTCGGCTAATGCAGCATTTATGCAGTCGGTACAGTGCTGGAGCATCACATGCTTTGTTATTTTAGAGGTGAAACAAACTTTACTAGATATCAGCTTTCCATTCATACTGCATGTATAATGTATTCTGAAAGTGGAGCTGAACCTTTATGCACTTTGAGCTCAGATTTTCCGCTTATGATATAGCGGAGCTTACAAAAAAAAAAATACAAAAACTGCATGATGACGTATTCTATGTGATCACATGACACACTGGCCGCAGCAGATAGATGCTTCCTTAATACAGATGTATTTCTGCGGTAATCATAAACCGTGGTAGTAGGAACTGACAGGTGAAATCATAAGTGGTTTTCTTAACATGTACCTGTTTCTTGCAACTTTGGATACCCAACCCTACATACATCAACTGACTACTTTATTAGTTACACCTGTTCAGCTGCAACTTAAAGCAACTATCTAATCAGCAGTCATGTGGCAGCACTTTAATGCAATAAAGCATGTAGACATGGTCAAGTCGAACTGGAAAATGGAAAAATCAAGAAGAATGGAGAAATAATGTCATTGAAGTGACAATTGAAATTGTTTTTGGTGCTAGACAGGCTGGTCTAAGTGTTACAGAAACTGCTGATCTCCAGGAATGTAGATGAACAGCTACATTTATTCAAATGAGTGTCTATTCTCTTCATGAACATGCCTTATTGATGTCAGAGGTCAGAGGAGAATGGCAAGAAAAATAACCACTCATTACAACCAAAATATGCAGGGCACCATCTCTAAATGTTTAACATATCTAATCTTAAAGTAGATGGGCTACTGCAGCAGAAAGCCACCCCAGGTGCCACTCCAGCTAACTTTGCCAGGTCTGGTAAGTCTCGATTTCTGTTTGGCTTAAACAACATGAAAGCACCCTGCCTTATATGAACCTTTCAGGCTGATGATGTAATGGTGTGGGGATATTTTCTTGGCACATTTTTGGCCCCTTAATTCCAGCTGAGCATTGTTGCTGACCATGTCCATCCCTTTATAATCAGAGTTCCAATCTTCTACAGGCCATGTCACAAAGCTCAGGTTATCTCAAACTGGGTACTTGAACATGACAATGAGTTCACTGTATGTGAATAGCAATCCAATACAATCCAACATAATCTCAATACATAATATTGTGGTTGAACAGGGACATGCAATTGACTTTAGTAACTGTGCTATCATTTCAATATGGACAAACATTTCTGAAGAATGAGTCCAGCACTTTGATCTACACCATGAAAAATTCTGGAAGAGTTCTGAGGGCAAACAGGGTTTCAAGTGTATCTACAAATCAGCTGCTCCTTGAACTTGTATAGTAAACTGATAAAGGTAATTGATTCTTTTAAGCCACATTTTTTGAAGCATATAGGTATTAGGGAGCTTTTTTTAGATTTATAGCTTTGGGGTCACCCGGATAAATCCATTCAAGTTCTGTCTCTGTCAGAACTAACGCTACTGTCTGCTCCTTTTATCTAGGGTTGCTGCATGACCCAACCTCGCCTGGTTGTTGACAGAACGTAAAAATACTTTGTACGTCCCAGTCAGAGCAGCACGCATAATTCCTCAGTTGCTTGATCCGGTTCATTCAAACGTAACTCTGTGCATTTGGATTCAGCTAATTCAGACCAGAGTCAAGAAAACAAGCAACATCGGTAGACAACAGAAGAATAGCAGCTCAAAGGCAAGGTCAAAGAACAGGCAGGATTCAGTACATAGAATTATCAAACATGCGCATCAATAACAAAGCACAGAACGTATTAGAAACTTCACGAAAAACTGTTACAACAAGATACTGTTACAGGTCCTTTCATAATTATAAACAATGTAATGCCGCTTGTGCGTGTTTTTGACCAAGAGTGTTTTAAAGGATATGTAGTTAAGGCTAGTGCTGTAAAAAATGTTTTCACGCTCGCTTGCAATATTTACAGTACAGCATTGCATGTTTTACTATTTCTTAAGTCCCACATGTATTATATTCCCCATCATGTTTACCACTTTGCATTTAGAAATATCCTAACCCACAACACCCTAGTCATCATAGTCTGCTTATTATTATCTTCTTTGCTTGTAAATTTTTGGCACTCTTACTCATATGATGTTTGGTTGTAATGAATACATGTGTTGGCCTTTATTCTGTTTCTCAAACAGTGTTTTGAAGCTATTTCTTAGTGTGTTCTTTCATCAATTATTCAATATAATTGGTTCTTAGTTTTTTATACCTCAACCTTTGGCAACTAACTGCATCTCCCACATGCATTTAGTCTATTCCCATGAGCCTCTTACTTTCCTGAACATTGTTGTTAACATTCAGAGGTTATCTTTTATAAATGTTGACTGATTATCTAGAATATATCTTGTAGGAAACTGTTTGTCGTGTCCTTACAGCTTGAATCTATGGGCCATTAATAATGCCCTGCACACATTGAGTTTCTCACATATCTACCATCAAAGCTGAAGTTGGATTTGTTCCAAAAAGCCCCAAAACAAAGACTGCCTAAGTGGAACTGGCAGTAGACCCATATAACAAATTCCAGATACACACGTAATCTGGCACTGATTTAGCCTGATATATTAATGTTGTAGTTTCCCAATTCAGCTTCCAACAAGTTCATTAGGTTACAAAACATTATGCAGTTTCTATATGTAAGTTACATGTTACCCAAATAATAATAATTATTATAATAATACTAATGCTCAAATACTTACATAGCACTTTACACTTAAACTTGCCTCTGAGCAGTCAGGCATCTTTCCATGATAAATGATTACATACTTATCAGAGATTTTAATTATTTCCTTCTATGTCCAATTATTTGCTTATGTTATCTTATCTAAAGTATGCTGTGTCTGTTTTTATCTAAAACTATAAATTACATCCTTTTTACCAGATTGCTCCATCATCAGCATATGGGGCAATCCTTGATCATTTCATACCTCCTTACATATGAGAACTGGAGACTTTCAGGTCAAATATGGTAAAAAATAAAATGCTGAATGATAACGTTTTGGACAGAAAAAGGTTAATGTCAAGCTGGGCGCAGATATGAACATAAATAGCTAACAAATGGAGGTTATATAACAGGTTTGAACACAAACAAACAAACCCGCTATAGACAAGCAAGCGGTATCAATATGTCAAATGGAACTGTTGGTGGCACAGGGTTGCATGTGAGCATGCTTAAGATGGAGTCCAGAAAGCTGGAAAGAAAGCAAGTGTGTTACCTTTTGTTCTAAAACAGTTCAATCATTTTTGTTATGATCTAATAATGCATTTGAACAATCTCTGTTTCATAATCTTTAAAATACTGGCTTCTTAAGGAGGGAAAATTTCATTGGGTATGTATTATGCGTTTAAGACATATATTGTGCAATTTACCATAATATCTTATTTGTACTGTCTTCCTATGAGAGATGGAACAAAGTATAAAACAAGGATATAGAGTTTGTTTGTTTATTTGCATCCATTACCATGATACAACTCCCTATACAGTAAACTATATACTAATATGTGATTATCTTTCTATTTGGAGAAACTCCTTTACAGGTCACTCTTGACTGTTATAATAATCATAATAATAATTTTACATTTATTTAGCGTCTTTCAAAACCCAAGGATGCTTTACAACAAGTATAAGTCAAATACAATTGACACAACATAAGAGATGCACAGTTCAACACAAGCAGACACATCAAACGTTAATAAGGAAGGAAAACAGAAAAGTTTTTAGAAGAGATTTCAATTCCAGGATAGCTGAAGCAGACCTAATTAACTAGCAGACGAAGGAAAAGAGTTCCAGAGGGTGGGAGCTGCCACAGCAAAGGATCTCCCACCCATGGAGGAAAGTATGAACCTAGGAACAGAGAGAAGATTAGAGTCAGTGGAACGCAGCGACCAGGTAGGAGTATAGCAATGGACTATAGTGCAGAGATAGAGTGGAGTAAGAACAAGGGGATTTAAATGTCATTAGTAGAATTTTGTAAAGAATGCGTTTATGAAATGGGAGCCAAAGAAGTGTAATCAGTTTTTTTGGTTTCTGTAAGAATGTTAGCGGCAGAGCTGTGGATGTATTGTAGAATTTGAATGGAATTTGAGGGAAGACCAGAAAAAAGAGGGTATCAGGTAATAAAAAAGTACTTTGTGTTATTCAAAAAAAAACATAAATAAAACACACAAACAAATAAAACCTGTTTTTTTTAATGGATCTCAGTGTGATAGAAATTTTGATTTCGGTCAACAAATTTATTTCAGTTCATCACTGATAACCCTGCATTTTTCGCATATTTTTACCTAGCTTTTAATGGTCAGGGTCACAGGGGTCTAGGAAACACAGGGTAAGGGGGGTAAGTGTGTAATGGACTGGACTTCAGTTCGTCACAGATAACTTTCTAATATGATGCATCTTCAATACTTCAGCACTCTTATTGTATGGCACGGCTCTATAGGAAGTATATAATGCATGGGACACATTTGCACTTGATACAGCATTTTGACAAACTGCATCTAATCTTTCATTTCCATGTCAAATGTAATAATGGCATAATTTCTTCCAAGACTAAATCTCCTACATCTAAACATATACTCTAATCCATGTTCACCTGATGTTATATTGCTACCCATTAATAATTCACACTATACATAGATCTGTGAACATTGTGTAAGTTTTTTTGCACATTGAGTTTAATTACTCAACAAGACCCTTTATTCTGTGCACTACTACTGTCTAATCAACAGCTTTCACCATTGTTATAACTTCATTGCCTCTTTTTTCTTAATTTATTATGCATGTCTTGTGTTGGCTATTTTCTTAATTCAGTTTAACCCCTAGATGTTTATTAAAGCACACAGGCTTATAGATAACTTTTCTTGTACATGCCCTGCTACTGGTTAGGTCTGCATCTCCAAAATTTTGGGTGAAAATAAGTGATAATGAAGACGATTATCAGCTCATAAATTGCTCTATTATAGTAAAAAATTGAGCAGTTTACCCATTAGCTGTTAAGCTCCTACACTTTCACTAGAGGATATGAAACATTAGGTACAAAATATTGTAGTTATTTGTTTTTATAACTTGCTCAACTGCTCAATAACTTTCCTAGCTGTTTGTGGCTCACGCACCACTCTTGTACACTCGTGCAATTATGTATTTCCTCTGGGTTTAAAACCAAGGAATTTTTCCACCATGTGTGCCACTACTTGCCAAATATCTCAATTATTCCTTACTAGAGTCTTAGATGTCTACATTAATGTCTCCATAAATACCATAAACTGCACATTTTTGCAGATAATGCAACCTTTTGCTGTGCTTTTGCTGTATTTTTATTCTTTTTGCTTCACTTCTAGTATTCTAGCATGCTTTTTAAAACTACCTGAGTATATGAAATCATCCCAGATCTTTTAAATATGTTGAGCCTTTCTGTATTGTTCACATCCCCACATCCTGCCACATGATTACGGCTACAATACTGAATTGTGAAGGCTGCATAAATCATTTTAACATTGAATGTAGTTTAGAAAAAGTGTATAAACTGTTGTCTAATGACTTCTCTGTTAGCTAAGTGGAGTCAGGTGTTTCAAATTATTCACATGTTACTACTCTATTTAGGACTTGATGCCCTACAAAGATCACACAGATGTCAAGGCTGAAGGGCAGAGAAATCTGTAAACTAGCTCAAGTAGGAGTTCATGGGTTCAAAGTTGACAGAAAAAAATCACTACAATTAAGTTTTATTAATGGAGGGACACCAAAGAGAACACCACTGCTCTCCAAAAAGGCCCAGTGCTGCATGTCTCAAGTTTGCAAAAGACCACTTGGATGTTTCAACAACTCATCTGGGACACGGTTCTGTGGACAGACGAGCGAAAACTGCAGAAACACAGCACTATGTTTGGACTAACCCACTAACTCCAAAACCTCATCCAAGCTGTTAATGGTGGATTTAGCACCATGTTTGGTCTGAAGAGCTTCCAATAACACAATGAATTTAAAATTAAGAAAATTTACAATAGATTGTTAAGAAAAGAGCTCCAAAACACAAACAACATAAAATATAAACAACAACATTGTTTTAAAAGAAATAAATTCATTGTTGAGTCCAAAACATTAAGCATTCGTTATAACTTGAAGAAAGCTGTTCAACTAAGATAAACACTTAAACAACCAGTATTTTAGAGAGAAATGGTCTAAAATTCTTTATTATTGTCTTTAATTATATAATCTGTATCATATATATCTGAGTCAGCCTACTGAGAGGCGCTGCAACATCTGGTAAACTGGTATGTGAATACATGTACATGAGTACATGAACCTCACTAAAATAGAACAACTTAGTACAGAGTTCATAGTACAACCTTAAATGTAAATAGTAAAACCAGTAAATGTTGTGACTGTATGGAAAATGCAAATATACATGCACTTTCACTTTCATATCATTGCAGACTGTAAGCACACAGTATACATGTTAATAAGCCAGGGTCTGTCAAGGTATGGGGTTGTGTCAGTGCCCTTGGCAAATGTAATTTTCATTTCTGAGATGACAGCATTAATACAGAAATCACTGAGAGTTTACAGCAACATTAATTCCTTCAAGATGACCAAGATCTTTATTAGGGTAATCCATGATCCATTTATTAACAGGACATGGCAAAACAAATCAACGTAGAAAAAGATTCTATGGTCATCTTTGCTCAGCAAAATCTTTTTTCCTGGATCATATCCTGGATTTGTACCAAATCATGATTATAATCAATCTGTTGACATCACCTCTTTGAAATCATGTAATTTTTACATTACATGCCCTAAATTGCCTAAAATACATGAATAGATGTTTATTTACAATTATAATTAACTGAATAAATTTGACCACAAACTGCAGTGTATTAAAAACAAAGAGATATGCCATTTTTTGGATCATTTTGTTTTGCCATGGTAAGAAATACATAGCATTCCGTTTTTTTAAGTAAAAAACTGAAACTTTCAACTGGACTGTTACTGTGTTTTCTATAATTAGTATAATCTGCTATCTAAAGAATTACAGTTGTTGTTTCTGATATACTGTGTAAAGGCAGTATATACAAATCTATATTGGGAAATTAACACTGGTATACTGGAAGAACCAAATGAACTGATATACCACTTTACAGCTATACATCTGGTAGAGGGTCAGGATGCACAACAGAATAAACACATCCTAATCTGAAGAACCTGCCAGCGCCCCTGAGGCATCCCATGCATGTCATAATTAGAAATACCTTTGGGTAGTCCAGTGGGTCTCACAATGCAGTCATGCTGACATTAAAGAAGTGAGTGGGGAAAAAGTGCATGGTCAAACAAAAATGAACTTACAAACTATGTTCCATTGTCTTGTGTATATTTTAATCAAATCTGGAGGTCAACAGGAATGAATAAAATGCTAGATAGAATTATTACTGTGGTTCTATGACTTCTGGATGACTATCAGAGGTGGTGAGAAGTGTATTGGATACACGTTCAGAACAGACCGAGAGATCTCAGCTCAAATCTGGCTATAATCTGGAGCTATATAAATTTGGCCTATTCCCTTAAAGCCTCAACAGATTTAAGGAAGATTCACAGAAATATTTCTGTAAATAACAGACATCTCTTCAATTGAACACAGTCACCAGGAAAATGGAAAGCATTCTGGAAGAGGAAGATCTTGCCCAAGAGTATTCTTCTTCTTACTACTACTAATACTACTACTACTACTAATAATAATGATAATAGTAATAATAATATTATGGTCAGCTCTTATTTATCAGTAATAAACTCTTTTCTCTTACACACTCTCTGTGTAAGAATCTTTTGCATCACTTTAATAAGTGCACAGTGGTACAGTCTAAAAACTAGGGCCATGTCTGAAATAGTCCACTTGTTCACTCTTTCACTAATCACTATATAGTGTGTCCTGTGTAGAAAACTATATAAGGTAGCAGTGAGCGACACAAACAAGGGACTTCAGACAACACTTACTTAAGCTGGAAACAAATCATCTTGACCATTCGTCACATAAACCAACCGAAACATAAACAAACTGGTACTGTCACAAAACTTTTGGAGTAGTGCAGTTTAGTGATGTTGTGATTGATCTTGCAATGCTACTTGTCAAGTGTAAAACTTGTAAGACGTTTGTAAGACAAACTAAAACCATGAAGGATACATAAATATTAAATGCACTATTTTCAACAGTAAACACATTATTATCAACTGTTTATAATTTAATATTAATTGAATAATATTTTGTATACACAATTAATCACTTTTTTTTTCGGATTCATCCGTCATCTGTGCAGAGTAAAGTCGAAGGAAACCGCTATGCATTTACTCCATAAGAAGTGTACATCTTTGTACATCATTGTGGGTAATAATGTAGTGTACTATACAAAGAATCGAATTTTGTACTAAAATTTCGTACAACCCTACTAAATGGCACTTCCTGAAGGAACGACAGTAGTGCTTGAAATGCGGCCAGCAGACTTGTGGGTATGTTTGTGTGAGTGTGTATTATGTGGCACTGGGCTCTGTGGTGAAATAATCATTTTCAGTTAAAACTGTCTCAGTTGAAATTCAAATCTGATCATTCAATCAATGCATTTCTATCTGAAGTCTATTAAAAATTATATATCATAATGACTCCAAATACAGATAACATACAACAGCGCAATTATCCGAATAATGGTACATGAACAGTGTTTGTATCTTAGTGAAGTTCAGGCTGTATTAGTCGCAGTGGAAGAAGAAAAAGAAAAATGTGTATAAGAAGAAGAAAAGGGAATAACAATCCCACTAGAGGTACATAGTTTTGGGCAGTCCTGTCCATTAGACTGAGCATAATGGATTAGACAGATTTTGGCAAAGCTCCAGTGCTCCCAGAGTCATAATAGGAAGACAATCATGACAGCAAATGGATTTGAGACACACGCAGCAAGGTTGCTGGACTGATCTGGACAAAGTCACAGCAGATCCTAAACAAGCAAGAACTCTTACAAATGGCTGCCCTGATAAGAGCTCTTTTTAGTGATGTGCTGTCACACAGTCATGGAGGAAACTTGATCCATCTCTGTCATGATGTACAGAGGGAGGAGGGAAGAGAGGTAGATGTGATATACAAAGGATCACTGAAAATAAGCTTTTTTTTTTCTGTAAACCAGACATCTAGAGGCTGCAAGTACTTCAGTTGTCACCATGGGCCAAAGGTATCAAACTAGAAACAAAGCAACAGTTCTTCTCTGCTCATATCCACAAGTATGTGCTTGTGTTCTCTAAAAAAATCAGGTCAATTTTGTAGTAAAAAAAATTAAATTTGTGCAAAAATGTATGAAACACCAGAGTAACAGAAGCTGATGCCTTGTCCACACTGATAAAGATATATTAAAGCCTAGATAAATTAAAAACATTTTGCTTTTGCAGGACACCAAAAATGTTCTGTTACATAATATCAGCTCCAAAACATACACAATTAATCCTCTAGATTAATGCCAAATACTCCTTGAAACACTCAAATTTTGCTATATTTATTTTGACAAGACTTCCTTCCTGTATTTCCAGTGACTACCATATATCCATTTGTCTTTAATTTTGGATTTACATATTGTCCAAAGAAAGCAGTCCTAAACTTCATCCTACCATACCCAACAGTATTGTATAATCATTACAACACCAATCACATCCTTATCCCTATACTTTGACAAAATATTTAGAACATACTATGGTGTTTTGGATTTGGATTTGTCACTTGGCTTAGACATTTTGCCGTTGTAGACCACACCACTTCAAACTTTGGCGGAAATGTCATAAACATCCTTATATAGGCTGTTTATGTGCAGGCTTTTCCGAGTGGAAGGAAAACCATCTGCCTTTTTTGAAATGTATTAGTGTGGACAAGGTCTTGGTCTGATCCTGAAATTTAGTAGAGCCACCATTCATCCTAAATTAAACAGCACTTAGATGAATTGGGAACATTTTTCAGCCAGACCTAGAAGAGCTACTGTCAGACAGGAAGTGTAAAAACCTGAGTTTGCACTAATATAATAGAGCCTAATTATAGCACCACCTTCACAGGTGTGCAAGTTAACAGCTTCTATAAGTACAGAAAATATTTTAATGCAGGTATGCACGTATGTTTGACCACTACCTGAACAAGTTCCATTCACTTTAATGGCCTGAGGTCTTAAGAATTATTAGAAATTATAATAGCAAATAATAGTCTTTTATTGATCTTATATTTGTGAAACACTGTGAGTTTTGCTATGGTTTTCCCGAAACAAAGTTGACAGTCTTTAATATTTATAATCTTTATGTCATTCGTTTGACCGATTGCTTTACTCTTGCTGTCCCAGCTTGTCCATGCCCTTTGATCACTGTCCCCAGATGAAGCTCATTTTAGGTGACAAGCCTCTAACTCTCTCATCCTGAGTCTCAGGCTCCATTTGCCATAATCTCTGGTGCAAACACACCCAACGCCAAGCCTCTGTTCCCATTAACAGTATTAACAGACACCCACACCTATTCCTCATTTCAAGTCCAGTCAAGTCAAATCAAGTTTATTTATATAGCGCTTTTTACAATGGAGCATTGTCTCAATGCAGCTTTCAATCTTATATTATCTTAAAAGGCCAATCCCAAGTTGAGCAAGCCTAGGACGACAGTGAAAAGGAAAAACTGCCCGAAAGTTCCTTTGTCATTTCAGTTGATTCGTTTAAACTATTTAAGTGTTTGTCAGCTTTGTTGTGAAGTTGCACAGTTTGCATGTGTTTCCTAACCTTCTCTAGTCTCTTTCATGCTTTGCTCTCTGTTTTACCTGTTTAGCCTATCTCCTTTTTTACCTTTTATCTCTTTTTTTTAGATGGATTTACCTGACCATCTGACTCTTGTCTGCCACTTACCTGTTTTGTTTGCCTGGCCTAAAAATAAACCACCCTGTGCATTTGTCTCTATTTCTGGGCTCAGCTTGACATTAGGTTGTGTTTTGTGGTAAGAGTTTACATGTGTGTAGCTGTAAGTCTTAAGAAGTGCTTTGGTGAATTTTCCACATTGTGTTATTCTCAGGCTGATGTCCAATCTGAATTGTTCATGACTATGAAATATTCCCTTTGAAGGCTACACCATCCACAATAGCCAGAAAGGTCTGTCTGGATCACTTGGTATGCACATCTGAGAGCCAGCATTATGCTTTCAAACAATACGACGCTTATGCAACCAAGTACCAGCATAATTTAATAATCAACAGATGGGGTATCAGCAAAACCTTTGTCCTGTCACATATGAAATTTACTAGCTACAGCTCATTTCCATATTTTCAGTACACCACAGAACATATACACACTAAATGTGACAGAAAGCATATGACAAAAAACGGCACATGAATCAGAACCCAGTATTGTATAGACATAAGAAAGAGATTTTGATGCCTTTAAAATATACAGTAATACTGTATATAATTCTTCATCCAAATGTTTGGATGAACGAGTTTCAAAGTAAAAGCAAGTGAATACTCACCAGGATTGCCTTTTCTGCCCCTCCTCCCAGGGGGTCCTGCAAAAAGCATTTATTGCAGGTTAGAAAAATGAGAGAACAGAAAACTAAATGTTATGCTGGTTGTGGCTAGGCCTTTGATGGTGTGTAAGCATATGCACTGAACTTCTTACTGTTGACTTAATATCGTAAATATGGTTCATTTAAATAAACTTTAGCAGCTATAGAAAATATACACAATCTTGAGACCTGAAATTGTAAAAAAATACAGCTGTAGCCGAAACAATCTTACTGACCTAATCCTCTTTGTGGTAACCACACATTCAGCTCTTTCACAAAACATATATCTCAGACTGTAATGAGCAATAAATGAAAGCAGAGCAGAATGAAACCACATGTCCAAGATCTGCATGACAGTAGACAAAGTAAGCAATCTAATACGGCTAATGCAAGCTGGTCAACCACTGTGTACTTCACTATGACTGCTTTCAAAATGTAAATCATATATGGTGCACAGCATATGGCAATCACACCACCTGACATTTTCAAACAATTTGGCTTGCAAAATGAATTTTATTTTGATTAACTTATGTTTATATTGTGTATCTCTTCATGGACTCATGGACTACAAACTTGTCTTTGTGGTTACACGCTCTTCTTTGTACTGAAAATTATTGCCCAAAAGGCACTGACGAAAGAGGTCTCAAAGTTTTTTAAAAATGTGGCGCATACATAATAATATTCTGATAATCTCGTTTATAACTATAGAAAGGCAAAAAGCTAAAGCACAAGCAACATTAGAACCCTCACTGCCTCCTTCTTGTATGGGGTGCATGTAAACATACATACTTGTAAACAACAACAGTTCCCATTGCAGTAAACAACTTAAGGCAGTAGTTGCTAAAAGTGGTAACTTATCTCAAACATTTGCTGAACCATTTTAGATAAATACTGTAAACACTGGACAGATTTCTTTCTTTTGCAAGAGCTAGTTAGCTAGAATGCGGATTGTCAGTGTGGTGAACACATTTACATTCTGGTAACACTAAAACAAATGTTTCATTTTCATGCCAAATCAGAATAAAATCACGAGGATCATACTGGAGTTGTGTCACAGTCATGTCATTTCACGTGTTTGGTGCAAAGTGGTCAGCATAGGTGTCTGAAGTCATAAATATATCTATACACCTGTATATGAATACAGTCAAATCTGGTTAATCGGATCACATGTGGAGGCGATCGTTTTGGTCCTAATAACCAGCTGGTCCGATTAATCAAACAACTTTTCGGATTTCCTGACCTTTGATAAAAAAGGATAAATTCTCTCGTGGATCCCAAAAATCCTCCCATATCTTGCTGACCCGCTTTGCATCCGCTCTAAGTGGTTCTTGGTCCGATTATTTTGTTCCAAATAAAAGAATAAAATTCCACATATATAATAGGATTTGTTTCTGTACTTTAGGATTTGGTGCGAATTAACCTGATTCGACTGTACTGATATTGAAATGGAATGCTTATAGCGTAAAAAAACTGCAACATGTAAAACATGGGGGGTGAAGATCACAGATGAAGATAACAACTTTGAACTTTGAACTGTTCAACATTTAAGGCTAAACAAGCTACTGTTGTGTTAGCAGAAAAACTGAATTTAAAAAGATTAATGATTAATGTCAATTTAATATGATATTATGACTTTGTTAGTGTTAAATATTGAAATGGCATTTGGTAACTTGTGTCAAATCTTGAGACTTGTTGTTATTGTTTCCCCCTCTGCTTATTAGTGTCTGAAAGTCCCCTGTATGTGTGAGAAACCTAACTTCCTTCACTCCTAAAGGTCCACATGGACTGATTACACTAAGGAAAACTTCCGAATGATTGTTTTCCCATGTGATACCTGGTGGAAGACATCTCCTTCTGACAAGAAGATTAAACCATTCACAATGCCTGCCATTTGCAACACCAGAGGAACCAAGGATGACATCACATGAACTTGGACAAACAAACACAGCCATCCACTCACCCTGTTGACCACAGACCGGATAAAGCAGAAGAAAGTGGGTACAGAGGAGTGAGAGCTGCCAGTCTGTTTAAACTGAATACAAATGAGATACAGATGCTCCTAACCACAAAAAAAACACTTTTCAACTTGGGAGTTCAAAAGTGCCATGTTTAATATATGTAAGAAGCAGAACTGAGTATGTAGTAGTGGTGAGAAATCTGGCAAATATATCATCACACTTTTTTGTTGGCTGAATCATGGTCGGTGGTGTCATCGCAATTCATTTTCATGTTGGATTTTGAGACCAAGTTTCACATGTACTGTACACAGCCGCCAAATATTTGCTCAACTAATACAAATATACTGTAGTTTTACAAAACAGAAACTACTATACATATCTGATTCAATACAATATAGAAAATATAGAAAATATATACAATATATACATCTAGCAAAATAATAGACATTCATTTAGGATTGAATACATTCTTTGGATTTGGTGTGCATCAAAAAAATTGTGGGGTTAGAAGAATAATTTGCAATATTGTAAGTAACAACAAAGATTGGCTATGCATAGTTGCTTAAAATTCTTTTGACTGATACTGGGTATCATATTTTTCTCCATGCAATGTGGCATGGTGTGAGCCATGTCTTCCTTACAATTTCTTGTTGACTTATTGTCTAACATCAGAAGCCAACATCACAGTTATGTTCCAAAATCTAGTGGAAAGCCTTTTAGAAGAACAAAGGCTCCTGCAAATGTATGAAGCAAACTCCACACAAGGTTTTTAGATGCAATTTTGGGTGTCCTTCAGCAAGCCGCTGGTGACACTGGAAAGGAAAAAACTTTCTAAATGTGATTATGAAGAGACCTTGGGGTCTTGACCA
The DNA here is from genome assembly GCA_034779995.1 of Parotocinclus haroldoi. NCBI lineage: Eukaryota > Metazoa > Chordata > Actinopteri > Siluriformes > Loricariidae > Parotocinclus > Parotocinclus haroldoi. The sequence continues at coordinate 3,706 of JAUZST010048912.1, read as the reverse complement.
AGACTCAAATAGGTACCCAAGTTGATATATGTGAGATTTCAACATAATTGAAAAAATAATACATTCATAATAACAGCTCATATATAAGAAGCTAACAGGAAAAAGGTAATATTAAACAAAATATAATTAATATAAAAATATTAATTATTTTTGTACAATGTGCATCATAACTAACAATTAAAGCTTTATTTATTACCCATGCAGTTTCCTCAGAGTACACTGGTTTCCTTGTACATTCCAAAGACATGCATTAGGTTAAATGGTGGGTCTAAACTGTTTCAGTGTGAGTGAGTGAGTGTGTGTAATGTGTAGTGCACATGCGTGTAGTGTTTAGGACTGTTATGGTACTGGGCATATGTCCAAATCCAACCTCTGCCATGCTACTGCTATTGGCCACTTCAGCAAGGCCCTCAGCCCAAAATTACTTGAATTGTAACTTGCTCTGGAATAAGGTGTCCCGGGGCTTCCATTTAGGCACTGGCTCCAATGCCCATAATTGGATTAGGCAAGTATGAAAATGAATGAATAAATTAACTACAGAGCCAGTTCTATTACATTTTTGGGCACTAAGTAAGAAATTTTAATAAATATAAAAAGTTAGAAGAAAGACAAGTCAAAAACATAATTTAATGGAATTTAAATCTGGTGCCTCGTCACATTTTTACTTTTCCAAATTGCGTCTGCCTCATTTCTGGGTTACATAGTGCATTCATTTCTTGCCCTGGTCATATGCCCAGGAGTTTAATTATTTCCCTATTACCAAAGATAAAACACATAATTGTCCAAATCAGAGTGTACAGCATAAATAAAGCATGCTAGAGTCAGTGAGCATAACCTGATAACCTCAATATTTATGAGCTCACAATAAATAGCAGATGCAAATGGTGACATATTAGTAAAGCTGGATTTCATAATGTGTGTAGTACCGTATAAGTAAGGCAGGTTTATTTATGAGCAGGTACCATACACGTCAATCTGTCCCAACCTTTAACATAACCGGGTCCTTTATTCTATACTCATTGTCCACTGGATCAGCTCCCTTATCCTTTACCTTATTAATGCATTTTGTAGTTCTGTTGCTCTCCATACTTAGTAAGCCCCATATAATGATCAGCACTACCACAGGATCATGGTGATGGCATGTCAATGTTTGTTGTGCTGGTGTGAGTGGAACTGACAAGGCAGTGATCACTCATTGTGCACTTTAAAAAACTTCCTTAATAGTTCACCTTCTAGGTCTAAAATCAAAGACAGTAGCTCAGAGAGAATAGCTCATCACAGCCTTTGACTGTGGTAAAGTGGTTAAGGTGTTGGGCTGTGGGCCAGAGGATTGCTCCAAGATACAAATCCCACCTCTATCAAGCTGCCACAGCTGGATCCCTAAGCAGGGCCTTTAACCCACAAGGCCTTGCAGTGTGAGATTGCATCATCTGTAAAGTTCAGCTAAATGACATAATGTAAATGCCATCTGTTTGTCTTAATCATCCTCTAGTTCTTCATTAGTGGCCGCAGGATGCTGACCACAGAACACTACTGGCCATATATGTTATGTTTTGATGGATTGTTTTTCATGCCAACAGTGACACTGTGGTGTTTAAGAATATGCACTGCTGTGTCTGATCCACTCGTAGCAGGGCAACACACACTAACACACCATCACCACATCAGTATCACTGCAGTCCCAAAATATCCCTGATCAGTTTCATATAATCCATAATGCATGCAGACTTGTGCATGGGGTAACATCTAAGCAAATGTACATTGTATAACATGTAAGAAAATATAAATATGCATTCTATAATGAATGTGTAGAAATATATGAGTAAAGCATGTGGAGGCACCACTGATCCGATCACATGATAACCACAGACCCAGTTCTCATCTCTGTGCAGCATTGAGACTTGGGTATCCGACCCTGGTAACAACAGAGCGACAACATGGAACAATCTGTATCTGACTGTATGACATTAACAACCCAGCATATGCAACCTTCTAAGGCTTATACAATTACTGTGTTCTACGACATAAGCAAAACTGATTTATACAATGTGCGTGGTACCATATAAGTAAAGCAGTCTTATATAAAGAGTTCTAGCATATCAGTAAATGGGGAAATAGAATGCATGTGCAGTACCACATAAGTAAATCAGACTTATGTTTGTAGGCCTATGTCTACACAATTGCTAAAAAGAGGCTGGGTCCCTTTTTGAGTCCTGGTCCTCCGATTTCTTCCTTCTTTATTCAAGGAGTTTTTCCTTTCCACTGTCGCCTTAGGCTTGCTCAATTTGGGATTGGCCTTTTAAGATAATATAATATTGTAAAGCTGCTTTGAGACAATGTTCCACTGTAAAAAATGCTATATAAATCGATTTTACTTTGCTTTGATAAAAGTATGCTCATGTCATCTGCATTTCATTCAGCTTCTTACAGATAAGATTTCCCATGCCTGTTGTTATGGTTTTACTTAATACAGTGAGTAATTGTATGTCATATGAACTAGAAGCTCTTGTTAAGGAAGGGTTTTTTTCCATCTTGATAAGTGACTGTGTGCAATGCCTTGTAGATCAAATAATTCAAAAGCCATTGGTCTCATTAGTCTATAATGAAATTATACTCATGAGTCCAGGAAAATCATAAATCCCTTGGGCACATTTGCATGTAATTATTTCTGCTGTCAGTATTTCCTTAGTGTAACATATGAGACTCATTTAAATAGAAACGGGTAAACAAGATATCTGGATAAAGTAAAGTTGTAGAAAGACAGCAACCTATGTTGTATTGTCATTTGTTAATTTGTAAGAAACATTCAACTAAATTACACTACCGAATGATCTCTTAACATAAACAATTCAATCAAACATATGCCTGAACAGGTTTAATATATTTTTATATATTTCAGGGCTCAGATTCTGCCTATGCTAACTGCCGGTGTTGGGTCTTTGAGCAAGGCCCGTAACCTACGATTGCCTGGATTGTATCAGTTGTAAGTTGCTCTGGGTAAAAGTGTCTGCTAAAAGCTGTAAATGTAAAATCACATTTTGAATAACTTAACAGTCTACTGCCAGATGTCAGAAAGTGATTCTACTCAGTGTTGATCTTAAACTTTAGCAGTGTGACTGGTATACTGCTCACAAAAATATGGGATACTTCAAAATGAAATATCCCATAATGCCAGAATACACGCTCCTCACAGAAATGAGGGGATATTTCAATAGAGGATATTTCAAATTTTTGTGAGCAGTGTATTGTAAAATGCAATTTTTACTACATGTCTTGAATGTGTTAGTCTACAAAAGTTTTTTCTTTGTTTTGCTTCAACAGGAATAAAATTACAATAATTAAAAAATAAAATAATTTAAATTCATTACATTAAATAATGACTTATCTGCCTCTGTAATGTAAAATACTTGTTTTATTAGGTAATATGTAAAAGTATATGCAAGATCTTGTGTGTTATGTGATGGTGTGTTAGATTGTTTATGAACTGAAATCGACTGATGCACAGAATAGCATATAAGGTATCCAAAATTATTTCCACTATACTACTCCCAAAAATGATAATTAATAATTATATATAATATATATATATTATTATAATTATATAATTATAATAATTATATATAATATAATATAATATAATATAATATAATATAATATAATATAATATAATATAATATAATATAATAATGAAGCATCCCCAATTTTT